>JAODUK010063895.1:0-17330 GCA_027564635.1 Typhlichthys eigenmanni
ATTGCACATTAATGGTAATTCTTCCTGTTGACATAGCATATGCTTACTCATTTTCATGTGCTCGTATACAACGTGAGGTCAATCTATACAGGGAATCATTTTGTTGCGTGTTACCAACACGCAGACAACACGTGAAATACACACGTTAATTTCGTGTGTTTTTGGCCTGGATGGCATTCCATTCTCAGAAGGACACTTGGCAAGAACGTAGCTCCCAAGAACACAAGTATACCTAGTGTTCTTGGAATTGATAAACAGCTAGCCTTGGAGTCTGGTTTGACAGAAATTTTAGTTTTGAACGTCACGGCACTAAGCTTGTGCAATCGTGCTTTTACCATCTTAGAAATATATATTTTTAAAAAAGATCAACGTTAAGTTTTAAAGACACAGAAAAAAATTTGCAGGCCTCATCTCATCACGTCTGGATTACTGCAACAGCCTTTTTACCTGCCTGACCCAAAAATAAATTGATCGACTCCAAACTGTACAGAACAGCTGCAGGCTAACCAGAACCAAAAACATGACACTTTCTCCTCTTTTAGCTTTCTTACACTGGCTCCCGGTATGTTTTAGGATACATTTTCAAATTGTATTGATTACTTTTAAGCTTTCTTATTGACTTGTTAGCATAGCATACCTAGTTAACAAGCTGACTAACTAACCTATACAGCCACAGACAGGTAGCTAAATATCTCTAGGTAAGTACTAATTTAATTAAAGGTAGATACTAATTTGATTAAGTGACTTGACTGATGATGTCAGTGGGCTGTGGTTGGCTAATGGTCAATGTTGGTCCAGGAACGCATGTGGGATGTTGATCCAGGAACACATTCTACTTAGCAACATTCCATTGTGCACCCTGTTGTATAGGCTAATGTAGGCTATAGTGATCTAAATACAATCACACTGCTTGGATGAATGAATTTACATAATTACATTGAATGTGTTGCAAACTTACCATTTATAGTCTAGTTATGGTTGCCAAAATATTTTATACAAAATCAAATGCCGCAATGTATCCTATAATAGTCTACGTGTAGCCTATACGCATTTACAAATGCTGTATAATATGCAACATTACATTTAAACCACAACTTCAATGAATAATTGTCTACCCGAGTATTGTGTGGACGTGTTGAAAAGTCCTGCACCTTTCATCTGATGCTAGTGCAATGTTGCTGGCTGAACGCTGCTCATTATTTATGAGCTTGAACTGCTACGCATCTATGCAACCGGTATTGGAACCAGTTTCGCTCCTATACTTTGTAATGTTTCACACTTTTGAGTTTGCAAGGTACTGCAGGTGCAGTATGCGTGACGTTGCTTACAACTGCAAGAAAAGTGTCTGAATATATCACATATTTCACTTAAATACTTTGAAACACAAAGTAGCCAAATCTTTATTTAAAGGTGCTCCGCAGCATCCACATTTCCTGAAAATGTTAACCCTCTGAATACCGGAAACACTACAACACATTATATGTGTGTATAGGCCTACATTATGTGATGTAAATACTATTTACATTGTTGACTTCTCGACCACAGAGCACACCACTGTCCATCTCAGATAAGTCAAGGTCAACTTTGCACACACTTGGAAAAAGCAGCCATTCATGTTCTAGCCTGCATGGCTCCACCCGGCTATTGCTCTCGCTGAGATTATAGTCTGGAAGCCCTGCTCGCTTTAGTGTTTAGTGCACAGCCCTGCTGGGCCAATTAGGGTGATAAGTGCAATGACGTTAACGTTATTAATCTTTCACAAGTCAAGCGTACTTCTTAGAAATGGTGGTAAAACTAGATGAATCGATAAAAATCAGTTGTAGCAATGCCGTATTCCTATTCACAAAGTGAAGTTTGGGTCTAGCTACACCAGGCAGTAGGCCCTACTATGCAAGCTTTCATCAGTGTCAGGTATAAACACCAGCTTCTGTAAAGGTACAGGGGTATATTTCGATAGCATGGGTAATTTACACTAGCCTGGTAGACTATGCTCTCAGCTCTATTTAGCTGAGATTATTTATTTATCTGAGAATAGTCTGGAAATCCTGATCACGTTAGTGTATGCACAGTCACACAGCTGGCGGACCAATCAGCGTGGGTTAGTGAGATGACGTTGAAGTAAAGAGTGTTGATGAGGCCATCAAATCAGTTGTAGCAACGCCGATTGGTTTAGCTCTGTCCAATAGATTCCAAATTCACCAGAGGTCTACGCCAAGTAGGAGGAAACGACTGTGAAGACGTCCCTACAGAGCGTGGCCAGCTAAATTTACACAGCTGTAAGTGCACTAATAATGCAAGCGTACACATGTTGATGCAATATGTTGCTGTCCAGATGTCTTTTCCAGGGATATTATCAAATAAGACAATTCAAATAACATTGACACTATAAGCAGTAGGCGCGTGGGGGTTCTAGATCATCACTAGTCTGCAAGTGATGACCTGTTGCTGATTGAGAAAGGGTTGTGCATCATGAAGCACAATATATGGCAATGAGCACACTGCACCTGAAAAAAAAGCACACTTGTGGTAGTCTGGACACTGTATTTAATGCACTTTAATGATAAAAACACTTTTTTCTAGGTTTGGTTTGCACGCCAGCATGCAGAGAAGCGTTTTCTGAGTTTTTTGCCAGTGCGCTCTGCACATGGCTGGAAGATTTTATTTGCCCCAGCACGAACTGTAATTTGTTCTGGATATATGTTACATGGCACCATTCGTGCAGTATACTGCAAACATATGTTTCAGGACAGTTACGTGGAATCACCAATATAATAACATATTATTACAACAATTCAGTATAACAATACAATGTTGAATACGTTTAGATTAGAAGATTTAGAAGACGTTTAGGCATGGCGCATGGGGGTAGGGCTAAACAATTCTACAATATAAACGTAAAAACTAAAATAAATCTGAGGCAAAGCAGGAAACAAACATTAGCTCCACAAGCAGCCGATCTGCCTCGACTGCAAAACACTTTGAAATGACACAATAACCTTTGTGCAGCCACTATGTAAGGGCCATTGGTGCCATTAGTGACAAGGAAAATATCCCCATGGTTCTGATTAGTTGAAGGTGGTCCAATCACATACTGATAATTGCTGGACTGGGAGTCTTGATATTTGCTAAATCAGGCTGTCTTAAATATAAATAAATATACAAATCCTCTGAAGGATGGGTCCGAAGCTGAAGCTGTGCTGGTTCTGGCCATCGACATCTTTGCAGTACCTGCCTTGTCAAATGTCACATGTGGTGTGTGTTCCTGCCGGTGTGTGAGTTGTTCTTGAATAAATCTTTTGCCTCCTGCCTGAGCTGTCGTGAGTTTGGGTCTTCCCCAAGCTGTAAACATGTTTATTTCTGCTTTAAAGTTGGACAGTTTAACATGGAGGTCTATGGGGATGCAGACTTGGCATTTGGTCTTAACAACCAAGTTCTGCCAAGGGGGAGGAGTGAGCAAAGGCTGGGCTGCTATACCAACCCACAATCTACACACATCCAGGACACAAATGCACAAATGATCTTTCTGGAAACGTATGAATCACACAAGCACGTTTTATAAGAGGGTCACTTTTATTGTCACAAAAACACAACAGGAACGTACAAAAGCAGCAACCTGTTATGTATCATAGGTTACATTTTTCTCACGAGAAGCTGCAACTTTACTTTCAATACACAAAGGTTGCATGGCGTTTTGCACTGTACTGGAAGTACTGGTCATTATTTTACTGGTACTGTAGTTTATCATTCTTCACATTTTACAACACTGATCCCACACAGCAAGCATCACTCTCAGAATGAAGGAAAGATAAGTTTGTTTGTCGATATACAATCTTGCAAATACCTTTTGAAATAGTTAGTCTTCATATACTGAATATATATATATATATAGTTATTTTATTTTATTCTGACAGTAAAAGGGGGTCTTACCCACCCATTCGAACTAATACAAAATCTATTATACTGTACATTGTTTACTCTATAATACACTCACAAGTATACATTGAATTATTGACAAAAATGAAGCCTTTGTTGACCCATCGTGCAGTGTTCTAGGAATGTATATAGTAGTATGCATGCCTTTTTGCTAATTTTTCTGCTTAAAAAATGCACATAGAAATCATGTTACTCTTGTCTATATACATGGTTCGAACACCTACAAATGATTTTAACAGTCACATTCATCAAGAGACCATCATCAATACAATGTAAAACAGTTTAATCTGTATAGCGTACACATGGCCATCTAATGATTATCATAGAGGGGGATATATAAAATGGGATGTGTTAACAATGAGTGTTTATTTAAGGAGAAAAGAGGACGTGTGCTTTTATGTAATAAAGACAGGAAGGAAGTATAAACTTCTAGAATACATCCCAAACTTCCGTTTCTTATTTGCTTAATGTCTTTGTATTTTCAACCACATTGTGAAATCATAATGTGATCTGTGGTTAAATCAGGACAATTTTAAATAAAAAAATAAAAATAGCTGAAAATGCAAGAAACATAATTTACAGAATAATGACTCTGTCAAGTATAAAAATACAAAAAAGCTTAACTATATATAAAACATAGATGAGACTTTCTTTTTTACATCTTAATAAAGTAATCTCTTAAAACAATAACTAAATTATTTTATTACAATATATCTCTGGAGGGATTTAGGTTAATTTGTTTGTGCTAGCTTATACTGTTATCTCAGAGTCAGAGACTGCAAATACATTCCATAAATATGAACTACTGTATGTTCTTAAACAGGTCATTTATTTCCTTCAAGTAGTATAATATTATGGTCACAGTGGGAGATTGTTCTCGATAATTCCGCATAGCAAACTGTCTAACAGAACAACCTGCGTACAGGATAACATGTAGTACTGTGTTTGGGCTTGCATCTGCAGTCTAATGTCTAGTATTAGTTGCACTACAATCCACTCTAACCCTCTGTATTAATTGTACCTCTACCGTACCATGCCAACAGCACGTTTCTATTAGGCTACAACAGAGCTATATCAGTAGTACAACTACATCAGTAAACACTTTCACAACTGTGGCTAAGCTATCATGATTGCCTACCGGTCCAGACAGGACCAAATATAAAGCATTGCAACATCTGTCCTTTTATTTGTTTTGTTTTTTTTGCGAATGAAAATGAATGCTAATATTGATTATAGAGACTAACCAGCCATTTTAAAGATCTTGGGGCAAAAATCATATATGTCCCAAGTGATATCATTTGGTGACCAACTTGTTACAGTCAAACGGTGTTTCAGTTCAAATCTACACAAAAGTTGTATTTCTCTTTTTGACACCTTCATGGATCTGAACTAGGTTCTAGGTGTCCAAAACCAGCCTGACGCCAGCAACCACTCCTCATGAAATGAGTCCAGCTGAGACCTAAGAGACATGACAACAAGGCAGCAACGGAAAAAGGCAAAAGAAAGAGAAATGTTTTGCTCTGAACTAAAGCCAGAAGCAGAGAGATGGGGGTGCGGGGGGTGGATGTTCCAGCTGGCTGCAAATAAAGCAAAGTGAAACTGAGGATTGACCAGAGGGATGAGGCCACTGAACGATGAGGCAATGACCGTACTCGTTCAGCGCTGCTCCGGAGCAAATGCGCAAAGCGAAAAGAGAGCAATCGAGAGCCGTACGTGTTAAAGAGCCATAAACAAAACATGAGGGTGAATTGGAAAAAAGCGAGCAGTGAAAAGAGGGACGGGGGGGGGAGAGAGAGAGACAAAAGAACAAAAAAGATTGACTTAAATTTAATTTGTACAAACAAACAAATGCAATTTCAGTCCAGTCTCTCACCAGACAATCATCTGGAAAAGCCCTGCGATGCCGTCTGCTGTGAACTGCAGTGCTACGGGGCTTTGCTGTGTGACGTGTGAGCCACTGAAGCCGATCGCCTCCACTTCTACTCTGCCTCTGTATGCTGATTGGCCACCGGGGAGGGATTCTGTGGGGCTTTGTGCACAGATGTGACAGGCCTCGTGTTTGTGGGCAGAGAGAAGAAGGGGAGGGAGGCACTATGCAGAGGCCGAGCGAGGCAGAGATGATGCTGTGATCAGTGGCGCTCTGCTGCCAGGGCTTGAGACATGCAATCTGGCTCAACTGGGCGGCAAATGGAAGAGAAGACCTACTGTAGTCTTAAAGCAGGGACCCCCCCCCCTACCAAGATAACCGCAAGATGCCATTTGTGTGTGTGTGTGTGTGTGTGTGTGTGTGTGTGTGTGTGTGGGGGGGGGGGTGTAGTTTTAGTAAAAAATACATAAATAATACATAAATAAATACATTCAATGTCGCTGTACTCTGCAGCAACACTAAGTGGCTCATAGCTCTGGCCAGCCCTCGTAGGCCAGCAGGGATAGGAGGATCGTGGAGAGGGGAAGACAACAGCAGGCAGGGGTGAAGGAGAAGGTTGAGCTTGAGATCAAAGAGGAGGTGAAGACAGGAAAAGGAAATGACTCCCCCGCCCCTACACACACACACACACACACACACACACACACACAGCTGTCTGATAGTTCTATCCCATCATGCAATGTGTAGACTTCAAAGCTGTGATTGGTTGTATCAGTCAGAGCACCACAGAGCACTGGGTGACAGTTTTTCTATTTCACAGAACATCTCAGCCTTAGCCAAGATGCTAAGGTGCTGCAAATAACATAACTGGGGGTGACTTGAAGCACTCAGTGCTCAACAGAATAAAGACAGTAGGTGATTAAAGAAAATATCCCTTGACCCTGGCCAAAATATTTCCCTATGTATTAAATACCTAATGGCCACACCACTGGTACAGTAGTCCCGCCTATCCAAACGCTTAACGAGGCAAAAGGCTTACGTTCATAAAGACTCAAGTTCATTAACGACAAAGCTGGTAGGCTAAGAAAGTTGTTATTAAAAGTCAAAAGTTGAAGCAATACTGAACATATGTCCTTGAGTGTATAGCTTTCTTATGATATATTTTCACTATTTGGTTGAACATATGTATGTTAAACATATACAACAATTATTCCAAGGTAATCTGAGAATAGGCTACATACAGTACGACCAGAATACATTGATCTGCTTTGAGTCTGCCTTTAGTACTACAGTATATACAGTAGAGGCGCTCGCTCTCTCTCTGTGTGTGTGTGAGTGTGTGTGTGTGTGTGTGTGCGTGAACAAGTGCAGACGCTGTTGCTTCATTCTGCCTCTGATCTGTCTCTCCTTATTGCTGCCACTCCCATCACCTTAATCAAGAACACACCTGTTTCCAATCAGCTAACCAGCTTACTTCATATACCTGCTTGTGCCTGTGCTCTCTGTCAGATTGTGTGAGCTCTCTACATGCAGCTGTCTAGCCAAGCAGTTTTTGCCTGCTTGCTGTCCGATTACCAGTTTTTGCCTGACTGTTGATTACTTATTGGCCTGTTATTTCATTCTGCCTGCTATTTTTTTGTCTGTTTGCTGCAGACAACATTCTGGAATTTGTGACATTGCACTTCATTTGAATTATGAGAGTGGACTGTGGATTTTGTAAAGTGAAATATACCATCTTTCTGCTGAACATGTTGGTCCTTACCACAAAGTCGAAGAAACCACGGAAGCCTGTCTCAAATGAACATCGGGTTCATTAAAGTACAGTAGGGAAACCACAAAGTTATGGATTTTACAAAAGTACATTTTGAGTAATCTAAATAGAGGAATTTGGGAATGTGGTTGCATGTAAAACACAATGCTTATAAGTCTAGTACTACAATATAATATTATAGCAAACCAAAATGGACTCAATACAAATGTTGTCTCAGTGCTCATCTCACTGTGTTGTGTTCCAGTACCTGTGCTGGGAAAACACGCACCGACAAGGCTCCCAGATTGACAAGCTTGATGAAGGGGAATGTGTGTGTGCGCGTGCGTGCCAAACTCAGGGGGCTCGGGGTGTAAAAAATGCACCGTCAGCTCTTCTGCAGTGAAGAGTGACATTTTTTTGTTCTATTCTCAAATGTAGATAAATATAAAATCTAGAATATTGATATAAATCTTAAATCCTGCCCTTGTGATTAAAAAAAGAAAAAAATACTTAAATATACCCTACTGTATATTCACATGGATACAATTCAGAGCACTTTCACATACTGTATTGTTGTCTTATAGCCCCAGGTTACTGGACTAAAACAATGTTTTGTCAACAAACACTTTCAGACTCCAAATGCATTAATTTGCCTCAATAGAATATCACATCCATCACCAACTTTATTTATATAAAAAAAACCCATAATAGTTATATTAAATCAGCCTAATTGTTTTATACCAACTGGTTCTTTTTACTGACTGGTTCTGCCCCGCAATGCCTCAAAGGTGTTTAAACAAAAAAAGGTGCTCGTACTATGACTCATAGCACTGCATTTCACCCGCAAAATCACAGCATATATATCATAAATTGATGCTAAACCACAGCAAAGTAATTCCTCATTATTTGCATAAATAACACAAAGGTACATTTCCTTGTATTGATCTATGCTGCACTGTAATGTCCTTACCTGACAATGCAATATATACATCTGTGCTCTACAATCACGCTAGTAGACAATGAAGGCTCACACCATCTGGTGTCACTTTTTGCAGGTGTTTCCCCTCAGTATATTCTCCTCCTAGATTATGCAAGTTCCAGTTCATTATCTGGGAGGCACATCTTGCACAACAGAGTCGTTGCCCATGCTGATGCAAAACATAGCCTGTTCTAAATACTAATATTAAACCCGGTATAGCTGGGGGCATGCTTGCCCAGATGGCATCACTGTGTTAAATGGAGGTCAGCCACGTTTTTCCACGAGTGTATCATCTGTTAACGTATTGTCAAGGGCTCCTTCTTTCCCCTGGTTCCTGTACCCTCTCACATATAGTAATGCATCCAAAGACGGCCTAATTTTTCAAGCTCTTTAAAGGTATAGCCAGCTATTGTAAGCTAATTCACTTTTTGTCAAATTCACCAAATATCTCCTCATTTCGCTAGCTTGCCGTTCTGTGTGTGCTGAAGCCTTGGCTCCGTAAATGGGAACATCAACAAAAGTGGCAAACACCGCCCACATCAACGTAGTCGTAGTACTATGCTTTGCTTCACAATGTGTTTCAATGGCCCTCATTTATGAAACGTGCGTACGGCAGAAATCTGTGCGTATGATCATTTCCACGCAAAGGTCGGCATTTATCAATCTGGACCGATTTGGACGTGAGCGGTGGCAACGATCAAATCTCATGTCAAGTCTCGTGTACGCAAGTTTTCCAGTCATCTTACTTGCGATGCAGCATAGTGGAGATAATTGTCTGAGTTTTCTTTAGACCATATTCTGCTTCTGACAGGCATGTAAGAGTAGATATTCATTTAAATATACGACGGCACATTAAGCCTATAGCCTGCATATGCCAGAGAAAGCAATATCATTTTGGCCAGTTATGCGTAGCACAGGTTAACATGGTGTTATTATTCAACGATCCAATCCGACGATGACCATCTATATAAATAAATAAATATCTAAACATCATATTTATTAGGAGAATTACCTTTGAGTTGTTTTCAGACCAGGCAGGCATTAAATCAACCCGTGTTATTAAATATAGGCTATATAGATTATGGCAAAAAATATTACATTTTGTAAAGCCAATCTATATCGGCAGAGGATACTGTAGCATAGGGCAATACTCCTGCATGACAGAGAAAGGTGCTTTGGCCTGCGAGGTTCTGCAGATTAACAGGCTGTTATTTGATCATAGTGACAGAATATAGCTTGTGCCCAAAGAGCCCTCTAGATGTAGTGGTTCAACACCATAACATCTGATTGATCTGAAACGTCATAAAAATTGACAAATAAATAAACTTCACAACCTTCTATTTAAATAGGCTATGATAAATCGGCTATATAGGCCTACTATAGTAGACTAGTATGCCTATATTAAGGCTTTAACCAGCCAGGACAACGGTGGCGTGTAGCTGTTTCGCATGCCTCTTCTCTGAGCTGGTTGAGATAATTGTCTCTTCAGGAACGCATTACAACTCTCCATGTCGTAAACTCTAGGGGCGAGGCCTAAATCCAGCATTTTTAAGGGCGTGGTATTTAAATGACGCCTGTTTTCCACCACCACATTTATCAATGTGCGATCATTTTTACAATTTTTACGTTTGGTGAGATATGAACAATTTCATAAATCACACGTGAGTGCTAACGTAAAATGAATTCTGCGCTCATCGGATCTGCGTTGTTTTCAACGGTAGATTGATAAATGAGGGCCAATGTGTGAGGCGGCTCTGCAGAGGGATATTGTTTTGATTTGAGTTCAAAGTTACCATGCGTTCTCGAGAATAACTGACGCTGCTTTTAATATCAGATAGGGTTTATAGAAATACTCCAGACAGTGTACATTACCAGTTTGATGGAACATGGGGGAGGGGGCTTTATATGGACTCAATTTCAACATTAAGACCCTTTGGTGATACACAGTGCATCTATATGGCTTTTTGAAATTGTCCAAAATGCATGCATAAGGATCCAGGAGCTACTGAAAGTAGAGGCGAGCGGGATTAGCAGCACTGGGAGAAATGAGGGAAGCGAAGTGAATGATTCAGGTGCTGGCTTTAAGTGAGACGATGAGAGCTGACCGTGTTATCAGCGCCTCTCTGTGAGAATGTTCTAAAAGCTCTTCATAGTGGAAAGTGGCCATGGGGTGCATCAAGTCAAGACTGCCCACTCAGCATGCCGGGGTCAGCTTGAAGCGTCTGCAGGAGCAGATAAGGTGAGAGGAGCTTCACATGCGACAGGAGGGCTCGGGAGCTTGCAGCATTAAGTACTGTGGGTTGTCTCGAGGGTGCGTTGTGCATTTATACCGTCTACTGCCTCCAACGTTCTTAAATTATTTTTGTTTGTGTGTATTAAATCTTAGATGTACTTTTTAACCAATTGTTGTGTGTGTGTGTGTGTGTGTGTGTGCGTGTGCGTGTGCGTGTGTGTATCTTATCTAATCTCTCATATTTAAAGTGTATCTTCACCCCAGCTCTGAGCCTGGCTCCACCCATTGCACCAGATTGGAAAATGCTAAAACGTCGTCAAGGAGCTGACGGAGGGGAGGGGCTGAGATGGGGACCCCCGATATAATCAATTGATTTTGGTGACGCACGGGCAGACCAAAAGTATGGTCGGAAGCCGGCAAGGACCTTCGGCTATTTAAACAGATATGATGTGTAGAGCTATTTTCAACCTAGAAAATACTAATTTGTCTGTGTCTTATCACAGTTCAGTCCTATTATTTAGTTTACAGCTCATTAAACACAATTTAGGGTGCAGTTACTCTTTAATATGAGTATGTACCATGTGCAGTAAGGTGAAATTAACAATTAATGTGCTATTTTAGCGCAATGACAAAACATTCAGGGGACTTCAAATCCTGTTCACTTTGTAAAGGCTGTAGCAGATCTGTCAAAACGCAACTGACCCTTCTAATTCAATGGGTGTCTCTCTTTAATAGCAACAACAGTGGTGGACCTGGAAAGCTCATAATAGTTCTCAGACAACGTACAGCCACATTAACTTCATTAGATACTATGCAAAGGTTGCGGTTGAAGTGCTGCTTGCCAACCTGGAGGTAGTAAGCATGCAAATCAAACAGCATGTTGTAATTCCACTTTTTGATGAATAAAATAAAAGAGGAGGGAAATGAATCAGGTTAGATCATGGTGGCTGGTTAGCAATCTAGTGTTTGAAATTGTTCTAGGTGGAATGTAGCAACTCGAAGGAACATCGTGGATGTGTATAA
Source organism: Typhlichthys eigenmanni (assembly GCA_027564635.1). Taxonomy (NCBI): domain Eukaryota; kingdom Metazoa; phylum Chordata; class Actinopteri; order Percopsiformes; family Amblyopsidae; genus Typhlichthys; species Typhlichthys eigenmanni. The sequence goes on from JAODUK010063895.1 coordinate 11,786, forward strand.
GTCTCACTACTGTATTTTCACACGCTATTTAAATCAGACAAGCATCGCCAAGACTTTCCTCCGAAAAATAAAGCCACCAACAAGTGCACATCAAAAATGTGTTCGCAAAGGGAGCTAGTTTAAATGTGGCAACTCAAATAAACACACACACGCGCGCGCACACGCACAGATTTTCTTAGAGGGTTCTCACAGAGTTTTTCTTATCTCCCAGGAGAGGCAGGAACACGTTTGGATGAGGTTTTTCTGATGCTTATGTCAGAGGTGGCTGTTTTTTAGAAGTGGAATACCTGCTGCTGGCCATGCACCTTGGGGAAATCCTCTTTTTGCTTGCGGGTTTTAGGCCTTTCCAAGCTTCCCTGTTGGAGGTGTTTAAGCCGGGCGGCTACAGTGGGTTGGGGTCCCTTGGCGGGGCCAGGGGAGTTACTGGCATTCTGTGCGTAGACAAGGAAAAAAAAAAGAGAAGATTTGAGTGTAATGTTTCTGACAACACTGAATTACAGGCCTCTATCAAACTCACTAAGACATACTTTCTTTAATGCTGACTGCTTCACTCTACTACTTTGCATGCATTTTACAATTGCACATAGATATATGGACATTCTGGGGGAAAGCATTATACAATGCATATGTCGTCTACATATACGCTACATTAAAATATAGTACAACGTGTCCTCGCTTGGAGTCTGAGGACAGCAGAGGATTGGTCTTGCGTGGCACTTCAGTAGTACTCCAATAGTTGATTACAATGCTCTCAGTATTTCATTCAATAAGTCAAGTGCTGATCAGGAAGAAGAGGAACTGCACTGCATGTTCATTGTTCCACTGCTTTTGCAGTAATTAAAGCTTACTTAACAACCAGCCAATTATATTCACTAGCCATGTCTCAATGCCTCTACACTGTAGGCCTACTGTATGTGTGTTAGAAAATAATGACTGCCTTAAATAACATTTTTGAGCACCTGTTTTGTCTTTTCCATTGTTTAATATGAACACGATGACCGTGTCTCAACCATGTTAACAAAAAATTCTGCAGCATTGTAATTATCGGCTGTGTTAATACGTGCCTCCATTCCATTTCTGCCTGCAAGTATGATCCCATGAATCCCATTGCACTCCTCACACCTCTGATAGCTCCAACAACAACAAAAAAAAACTGAGATATTTTACTGTAAAATATGTCACTAGCTGTCAGGAAGTGTAGTCCCTGCTCTGAGAGTCTGCCAGGCAAACCTACTGTAAATGTCTTTCTCTACACTTGCTGTGCTCTGCAACCCACACACACAGGCTGCATCAGTGAATAAATGGGTGAAACATCACTGGTTGACGCAAAGCAATGAATACATTCAGCATGATGATCTCCACATGTTTGCATAGATCTGTGTAGAATATTTCAAAGCTCCCAGAAATAACAGAAAAGCAGTCAATACAGGAGAAGAGTTCTTAGTAAAGGTTAGTTAGGAAATGCAAGTATATTTGAAACTGCCTCAGTTACATATTTACCATACTATAGATCCCTTTAATTGTCCTCCATAACTATAACTTCCAATTGCCTTCTGAACATTAAGGTTCAGTGATATTCACACCAAAACCAAGAGAGAAAAGGTCATGGAAGCCTGAAGGAACAGCAGAGGGAGATGAGAGAAGACCCTGAGGGGGTGGTCCACTGTTTACCTTTCTTCCCATGGACCCAACTGAGCAGGTAGGGCAACCAGGGGCCCTTGGAAGGGCGTTGGACTGTCTAGTGCAAGGGGATGCTTTTACGGGGGTTCTCTGAAATATCTGGTGGGTGGGTCGTTGCATGGTGAGATTAGGGTAAACAACCATTACCATTATCATAACAAACAACGTGTAATATATAGTTGCATATGATGCTGGAATACCTCCAGCTCAGCCATAATCTTCTCGTCGTCGTCCTCGTCTTGAATTGCCGATGCTGCGATGACGGGCGGCGTGGATGCGGGCCGGGGGGCGTCAGAAGGCGTGCGTCTAAGCTTCACCAGGGTTTTGGGGGACTCGCTGTCCTCCTCCGGCTTTGGGGGAGAAATGACAACGTCAAAACGCTACACAGGTGACTTATGGGAAACGTTGTCCGCTCTGCATGACTAATGCTCTGGTAATGCAGTTCTTGGGGGGGATTTTGACATTTTAATGTTCTTCCTCAGACAATGGACCATTGTAATTGGCAACTGTTTATAAATTCCTCCAGTGTTAATATACTGTATTAGATCGCATGGTTGTGTTGCCTTCATGTATAATGTATTAATGTCATTTCTTCATTAGATAGTGGATTACAGGGCGATATGATGTGTTCTCCTAGGATTAAACAGTTCACGACAAGTCCTTCTCACCTTCACACTCTTGGTGGTGACAACGACGTCGCCCGTGCGGTTGGTGGTGATCCCATGGGCTGATGGAAAGCTGCGTCGAGGCGGAGGTGGGGGAGGGGATTTGGAGGGTTTCTCCGTACGGTACCTGGCCACGCTGAGCTCCACTGTACACACACACACACGCGCACAGGAACATCAGCAACGTCTCAATCACAATTGACAGCACACACTAATTAAATCTCTCACACTTCAGTGCCTCCATGCACAGGTCTCGCTCTGATTGGTTAGGGGGGTCCAGCCGCCTGCTAATGATTTGATTGACACCTAATTGGCTCCGCCTCTATCCCAAACAGGTCAGTGAATCCCGTGAATGGAGTCTCAACCACGAAGAGTGAAATGAAACCAAATGAAAATAACATAAAACATCAACATGAGTCTTACTTGACCCGCGCCGCGAGCCCCCTCCCTCCATGCTGTTGAGCTTCTGGGCAGCCATCTGCACCTTGCCGCTCTGCTGGTCTCCACCGGGGGTGGTGCTCGGGGTGCTTGTTGCGGCACTTGCACTGGACGTAATGGGCAGAGTGATCTGGGGCTTGGGGGGCACTGCCGGCTTGTTGATGTGCCTGGCGGCGAAGTCCAGGTCAGGGATGGCCTTCATGAGCTCGGCCTGCGTCTCCTCCAGGAGCCGATTGATGTCCTGGGCGCTGAACTGGGTCAGACTGGCTCGCTTCTCCTCCCAGTCCCGCTCTGCAGCCTACACACAGGGGAGGAGCCTTACATCTGCAGCCTACACACAGCTTTAAACTCATTTCCATTTGCTGTCCCTGAGCGTGTAAGTGTAAAAAAGTGTTTGTTATATTTTTGAAGCAGCACCACACATCAGCATTGCTATGACATTTTTCCACAAATTAGAGATTGCAATATATTGCAGAATTGAGCAAAGAATCCTCTAGTGTGGGGTCAGCATAAGACCTCTTTAGAATACATCCATTGTATATGTTACTATTTATGGGGCCAGGGCTATTTAGAAGTAAATGGTAAATGGGTGCATTTATCCAAAGCACTTTACAGTAATTTTGCCTGATATTCACCCAGTCACGCACCGATGGTGATTGCTGCCATGCAAAGTGCGACCAACCACCAGGAGCAGTTAGGGGTTAGGCATCTTGCTCAAGGATGCTTATAGGTAGGCCAGCACCGGGGTTTGAAACCACAACCTTCCGGCTGGAAGTCCAGCACACAGACCACTAGACCATCCTGCCCCCCTGTAGTAGCAGATTATTTTTTTCAACACGCAAGCTAGCGAACGGTAAGCTATCGAAATGCGAGGAGATATTTGGTGAATTTGAATTACCTTTAACCATAAGAATATACTTAGCAGCAGAGGCGGAGAGATCACCTCCACAATGACGTAAGATCTGCTACCTCCCCTGGCATTCCACATTAAATAAATAGATCATAAAAAAATATGTTTCTTTCATAGGTTTACTGTGTGTTTACTGTGTGTTCCATCTCTTTTCACTGCCAATGTTATTGCATTGATTTAACATATGAAATAGCTGTAACAGTAAAATGCTAGTGTATTTTGTATTTTGTATAAGGAAGGATTTTCAGCTTGCAATACAAAGCAAAATGTAGGTACTCTCTGGTTTACAAAAAAATTACAAAGCTTTGACTATTGTTTGTGTATATTTACCTAAATGCAGATGTGCATCTTATGGCAGATGGACATTTTCCACCCGACTTAGTGACACATTTACTGTACATTAGATGCTGAATGGAGTTTGATGAGCATTAAATCATGAATATAATTGTGACTAAAAAGCAGATAATAGCATTTGCTGCATCACAAAAGGAAGCATGCAGAAACATATGTGGGCGCGTGCACACCCACACACACACACACCAGCCTAATTACCAGTCTGACTTCGGCTGATACAGACTTATCGGCGAGGCGGCGGCTTGGCAGCTCATCTAGAACCCGGCTTCTAAAGGTCATGGCGGGCTGGAGGTGCTGCTCGGGGCCCGAGGCGTCCACGTCAACGCCTGACACGGGCATCCAGTTGGCCAGACCCGCGCTGCCGCTCAGGTCGCTCAAACTGAGCGGAGGGCTGCTCAAGAAGTCAAGGTCGGAGCTCCGCCCAATCTCCTCTGCTCTCTTTGTGGACTGGCTGGAAAGGTCGTCTGGGCCTTTCCACACGCCCTCGGTGACTTGTCTGTACATACAGGGGGGATACAATACACTAACAACACACAGGAGAGTATGAGGGTCCTCAACAGTGTTTCAGAAACCATCCAGACTAGATTAGCTAGCTAGTCACGACTGTACCATTACAGAAATTATATTGACATGAATCAAAAAGTCAACACTGACAAAGAGTTTGGATAATGTAACCTGTAAATGTAATCAAAGTGAATAATTATCAGCACAGCTTGGAGCTCATTTCCTAACCTCTAACATTTATTAGAGGTTAGATGTTTTATGCAAATCACTTTCAGTTGAAGTGGAATAGCTGCATCTATACTTGTCATCATACTATTATTATTATAATAATACATACTATCATTAGCGCAATGCCTCTGAGATTCCATGTGTATTACCTAATGAACTAGACACTTGATTTGTTTAAAAAACATAGGAAATCACTTAAAGAAACCGATGAAGATGCTCTTAAAAAGTCCTAAAGTCGGAAGTCTAAAAATCGTAATCAGTGGCAGAAAACGCAGCGACAAAAGAGCTAAAAACGAATGACAAAAAAAACGAAACGTAATGAAAGACGTGGATAGCACTTTGCTGCAGAAGGGACATGCGCTTATTTACTGTGTCCTAATATAACAACATCGCCATCATATCTCCCTCTCGACATTCCAACTGTGAATTGTACAACACAATGACAACCCTGCTGGCGAGGAGAGGTACTGCACAGAGCAGTGGGGGTGTGTCTGAGGCCTTGTACCTGCGTAGCGTGGTGAGAGCGTCCGTCATGGAGTTACAGCGCTTCAGCAGGGCGTCCAGCCGCAGGGGCTCCTCCTTCAGGAACTTGACAGCCTCCACCTCCACCCGCAGAACCACCCGCATCTTGCTCTGCAGGCTGGGGAACTGGTCTGGTGGTACACGAGATAGGGAAGAGGGCAGGGGAGAGAGAGAGAGAGAGAGAGAGAGAGAGAGAGAGAGAGAGAGAGAGAGAGAGAGAGAGAGAGAGAGGGGGGAGAGAGAG
>JAODUK010063916.1:0-17327 GCA_027564635.1 Typhlichthys eigenmanni
ATATTTGTATAATTTTCATATTAACGTTTTCAAAGCCACCCTGCGGGCGGACCAATCAGGTGGGTTAGTGAGATGTTGTTGATGTCAAGCGTGTTTCTAAATGGTGGTAGAGCTAGATGAAGCGATCAAAACAGTTATAGCAACGCTGATTGGTTAAATGCTGTCCAATAGCTTCTAAATTAACCAGAGCTCTACGGCCAGTAGGAGGAAACTGTTAACATTTTCCAATGGAACGTGTCCGGACCCTATCCAGTGAATTTAGTGTCTGGTTATGCCAGGCTACTTATTTCATGATCAAACAGTAAATGTGGGGACCCTTGAAGTAGAGAAACTATCCCGGAATCTGGTTAAACAAATATAAATAAACCTTTAAAAGTCATTAAACAACAGCACATTTACTCTCAAAGGTGGGACAACTCTTTTGCAATCGTTCTGAAAATCCTCAGAGGAGTTTCTCGTTAGCGTAAATAGGTTTGTTATGGTGTTCTTTCCACCGCTCCATTTCCCGTAGTCCGGCTAAGAAATGTGCCGGACTACGGACTATGTTTCTCAACACATGCTACTTTAGCTCATGCTACAGTACCTTTTAAGGCTATTGAGAACAGTATTTATTTTACTACGATTATATAGTGTGAGTTGATGTGTGTGCGAGTGTGTGAGTGTGTGTGTGTGCGTGCGTGTGTTTGCGTGTGTGTGTGTGTGTGTGTGAGTGCGTGCGTGCGTGCGTGTGCGCGTGTGGGAAGGGGGGAGCTGTATCCCCTTGTATGCCTGAATGTTAACTCCTAAACACTTATATATATGTGCATGTTCACACCGACTTGATGATAAATGATTATCTATTTCTCTACTGTATGTATACGTTTTAGCGTCTTGCATAAAGTAGCATCCATGGGATGTAGTGTCTTGTTTGTTTTAAGGGACACAGTGTATGCGTTGGCCAATTGAATGCATACACAGTACAGACCACACTCTGCATCCCAGTCCCAACATTAAGGCGATGAAAGTTTGTTGGTGATCAGGGGAGAGGGGTGGAGGGTGGGGCGAGCAAATCACAAATCCTGCTGAGACATTGTGCTTGTGTGCAGTATATCGTCATTTATGTCGGTTGAAAATACTTTGAGTTTACACACAGCCTCTTTTTTTTTAAAGGGGTCCAAATTATTGGAAAAAATCTAATAACTTTTTCAGGGCTGTCAGAACTACATTTGGGTATCTGGACTACACAGGGACAAGAGTGGAACATTAGCAATACAGTAGCTATAAACATCAGTTTAAGGCTTGTAATGGAACAATGCTATCAAATACAATTTCAAACACAAACCCACAAAAGTTGAAAGTTTGTTTTTGGGCATCCTATGTCTCTATAGGTCTTTCATCAAGTCGTTTAGATTTTGCAGGGCTTATGACGTCAAAAGCCTTGAAGGGAAAAATGTCTCCTGCTTCAAACCGATATGGTTGCATCGCTGCGTCAGAGGCTGTGTTGACTATCGACAGCTCAACAGTTTCCAAGCCATGGTGGAGCATAGCACACAGTGATAGAGGGGGCGGGCCGAGCAGCGGTTCCTTTGCCTTTAGAGCAAAAGTCACTGAAACAAAGCAAAAATGCAAAACCTTTATGGCGGGGAGGTGGAATGGCTTAAATATTCATCTATGTGGTATTTTCACCTAAGCATGTCACAGATATTGCATTAAGGCCCAAAGGGGCACAATTTGACCCGAGGGCACTCCTTGTGGTTGAAACCAGTATTATACCCTCTGCTTCTCCCGCCCTGAAGTGCTCTCTGCTTCCCCGTACACAGTACTTGTGTGTTTGTACAAAAACTGTAAAACTGGAAGTGCAAATGTGAGGCTCTGTGGTGCTCAAGCACACCAAATTGCATTTCAGCACCCCTAAAATAAAATAAGAAATAATATATTTTGTGATTATTATTTTCTGAAAGAATATTTAGCCAAAGTTGTATCTCTGATTCACAAACTTGTCTGTTAGAGATGGGGCAAACAAATAGAAACATAGCCTATGAATTGTTATACAATTGTTATACTGTAGCTGTAACTGTAGTATAGTATGTCTCTTACGGGCTGAGGTCCCCTAAACATCTGATTCTAGAAGCGCCCCTGACTCCTCCATAATGCAATCGAGGAGTGCGTAGCCTACATGTCAAGTCCACGGCACGTATTCAAGGAGGTGAGCAGAACAGCTCCTTGCTGCGTTGCAGTCTGAAGGGGTCTTGCGCCACAAGTCACTTCACAAACGGCTGACTCAGTGGGGGAGATCCTTCAGTGTTTCTCAACACGGCATGTGAATGCAGCGTTGCCGGTAACGCTGCGTTCACAAACACTTTCTGGAGGGCACAGCATAAAAGTCCAAACGGAATGGCAGTTGCTATGGCGATGTCGCATTGTTTACAAATAATTTAATAAAAATATATTCAACACAATTGACCTTTCCCAAGCCCCGCCCCTTTTTGCATGTCCTATAACAGTCAAAGAACCTTCCGTCAACTGTCTGTTTTGCTGAATTAGCTTTCTATGGTGTTTTGTCCTACCTAGTTACAGTAACTAGGTAGGACAAGTGAAAGGGGCGGGGCTTGGGAAAGCTCAATCATCTAGTAGCAACTGTTTTATGTAATTATGTTTGTAATGTATGTAGTATTCTAGTGTTGTTGCACCAAAAGTAGTACCTTCTCGTTGTCGATGTTTTCTCCGTGCGTGAGGGAGCTACGAACATCCGGCTGTAAATACCGTCGTGCAGGACGGCAAAAAGTTAAAATATTTGAATATTTCCGGCGTCTGTATTTTTTTGTCGGTGTGGAAATTATATTTTTATATGGTATAAACTATGAAGATGAACCTATTGCTCTAATGTCATACTGCTGTATAATAGACATTTATGATTTACATTTGTAACAGCCTCCACTAGACCCCGTAAAATAAGACAGGCGCTATCAGTAATCTGTATACTAAACCTACAGCTACCAGGCAGGTTTAGTATACTCCATCTAAGTGGGTAACGAAGGACCCAGAAGAAGGACGTCACGGGTCAAGCAGCTCGTACCCCGACAAGGGCTTCAGGCCTGCAGCCAATGGAGTGTGTCTCTCAGATAGCCCTGCTCGTGCTATGTACGCACCGCTCCATTCTGACAGGTGATGAGAACCATGCGTCCATGGGCGTGAATACGCACCAATCAGCGTGATGCATGCGTACAGCCAATGAGAACAGGCTGCTCCCTGCTTGTTTGAACTCCCCAGACAAAGGAAATCTGGGCTGTTTTGATTTGCTTTTGAATAGTGACGTTTGCTGTTCCAGGTGGTTCAAAAGCCCCCAGCTTTTGAAAACTATTGTTAGCCCATTGCATTTGAATACACTTCTTTATATATTTAAAGTACCAGTGTGAGTGTGTTTTTTCTCCTGGCAGAGTTTAAATTTGACGCCGGCCACAACTGATTTTACCGCCCTGCTCTCGGCCGTCTGTGTGAACGCATCGAACGCACTTCTCAAGACAATATAGGTTTACTGCCTTGCCCTTGGGTACACAAAAGTAACATCAAGGTCAAGAGCCAGTGTCATGGCGTCCCCCTGGCCGCTAGGGGGCGCCAGAGAGAGTGTTCCAGCACAACGCCAGCGAAGCAGCGGAACGCAGCTTGGATCTGTTTATCTCAGCGCAGTTTTCATTTACGTTGTTCATCGCGGAGGACGGCTAAACATTAAAATATTGTAACTTTGGACGTTATGCTGTTTGCAACTACTTTTGCCGTCCTGCTCTTGTGCACTAATAACTGGATATCATATTAACTATTGATTTATTCATGTTTAGTCTTGTTGACTGTAGCGAAAACCACATTTCAAAATATCCAATTGTATATATTAAGTAATGTAGCTAAAGCTCAAATGTTGCATTTTGATGTGTTTTGCAAATAAATAGTATTAACACATAATATTCATTCATTTGGCGGTGTGGGCAAGCAGCCATGTTGCTATGACGTCAAGACGAAACTTCAACATGTATTTCAGAGATGAGGGGGCGTTTTACTTTTTGTTGTTCTGAGTTTGTCAGAAAAGCTATCACTTTTGTTACAACGTTTCCTTTGAACCACTTACGAGTGGGTCCTCCGTTATCTCACTGGGAAATTAAAGCAGGTCAGGGTGTACAAGACAGGCCGATGCAACGTTTACTACACCATGGCGTTTTTTGTAGTCTTGTATGACCAGTGTTCAGTGCATTCCGGTGCATTCCTGCACTGATCCGTTTGATTTTCTGGCACAAGGCCCAGCCAGCCCCAATCACGCCTTGATTGTTCCCAGGTATACATACGATCTGATCCGGATCATGAAGTACTGCCAAACGGCGTTGCTACAACTAATCACCGCTTACACTTAAAAATACATCTACGGAGAGCCAGAGAGCGCCCTGGACAGACATCAGTCTGTGGCTGGTGCGCTGTAGATAGCTGCAGAAAGATAAGGAGTCAGATAACGTGATTAGGCCTTCCAGCGACAGGAACTGGAACAAAGAGCTACAGAGCAGAGCATCATGCACCATCAGGATGTCAGCTTCCTCCGTACGGAGTCCCATGGAGCTGTACCGAACACCATGTTTCAGAGCTGGACGACAGCCTTGTCTTATATGGATAAGAAACACAGCTTGACTTGGGAAGTACTGTACTAAACGTAGAGTCCGCGATTTTAAGATAATACACTTATTGTGAAATTCTGCAAATTTGGCAATAATCTGGTGTTCCTACACAGCCCTGGCTTTGTATGGGAACACAAACCGAAGCCCTGTCCTAGCCATGGCAGTGGGTGGTGAAGCTGAGCACCCATATGGCATTGAAGGGAGAGGTGTTTTTGTTTTGATCCAGATCAAATATCAACCTCTCCAGCATCCCTGACTCCACCTTTAAATTGCTATTATTGCCACACATAAAACAACATTTTATTGTGGCAACATTTGGCGGTTTGCCTTAAAATGATCATATTTTGTTTTGTTTTCTCAACAACTCATCAATCTCTGTCTGAGAGCACTATCTTTAATATACTAACATTACAGTAATCAGGTTCTCACTATGCTGCCCAGAATAACTTGTTGCCCTCTTGAGAGGATAGTTGGCCACAAAGTTGATGTGGACCATTAATAACAAACATTAAATACAACTCAAAATCGTTGCCAGCTGAAAACACCAATAAACAGAGTATCGTCGGTGATGGTGGAGGAAACTAGGAAAGCCTCTGTAATCCCAGGAGTTTGTTCTGTTAGCCATCGCTCTAATGTGAGGTCAGGAGGTACTTTCGGGTTTGTTTGCCATTGCGGTTGCCAAGTGTTTTCCAGAACCCCTCAGAAGGATGCTGATGCGTTCACTGTCAACCGTTGTTTAGTTATCGCTAACGGTGGTCCCTTGGGGAGATGGAGACAGGCTGGGTAAAGTAAAGGAAGGCTTTGCATTACACCCACATGTAGAGTATACATGCACATGCGCGCACGCACACACACACACACACACACACGTGTTATATAAATGGTGGTATAGAAAAAACGTTACTTGATCAATCATTGAAATAAACAAGGTGAAACAATGTCATGTTTTATGCAATGTGAAATGCATGTCTTCAAGTAAGATACATTAATTAAATGCTGCATGTCTGATTATGTATTCATATAGAAAACAATAACTTCATTCCAGTTCCAGTCTATGTTTAAACCAACCCGTCTATAAATCACTAAAGCTGACTGACGACACTAAACAGTACACAATGATGTGGGAGCGCTTTTCTTCTTCTTGAAGTGGTAAACCAAACCGTTCTCAGCAGAGTTCCCCCTCAGACTTCCTTCAGTTAAACTGTCGTCTTACTTAAAACGTCAGAATATGTGAATTGAACTTTGACTAAAGCTGTGGATGGATTGGAACCCCCCCACCCTTCTATCCCATGCTATGAGCGTTTCACTTCTCTGTTCTGTTGTCGCTATGACACCACACCATCTCTGTTCTATTGTTGCTATGACACCGCACCATCTCTGTTCTGTTGTCGCTATTGCACCACACCATCTCTGTTCTGTTGTTGCTGTGACACCACACCATCTCTGTTCTGTTGTCGCTATGACACCACACCATCTCTGTTCTGCAGGTAGCGTGAGGCCAAACAATGTCCCCTGTGTGTACATTCGGTTCCCTTTGAGTTACCTGTACTGTAAACTACTGTATGGCTAAAAGCATGAGCTGGACAAACAACCTTAGCGGAGAGCACAAATCACACACACAAATTATTCTTGATGTACTGTATGAAGTTACACATGCAATACCTCTCATTGGAGTTGAATTGGTTTTGAATTGGATGGTGGAAACCCACAGTGTCTGTGTGCTTGGTAGGCTAGTAGCATTAGCATTAGCATATATATTGGCTACTGGCATGGATAGATTAGAGAGAGAGTATCATCTTAGTGCATCTTTGGACCAGACAGAGTCGCCATAGTGTCATGAGGCTGTGGATTCAAAGGAGCTCCCAACATGATGAAAGCTGAGGTCAGCCAGCTGGGACTGATAGGACTGGACCAGAGCAGCAAGGGAACTAACGTAGCTGTTTAGCATTAAGTCCAATGTTTAGCTAGCTAGACTGCTCCAGCTGCACTCTGGTTGTTCATTTAGAGACCCCTGACAGTTTAACAGAGACAGGAGCCTCTGTGTACATTAGGCTACAATCAGTGTAGACGCTTGTTTTGTGCAAATGTATTTTCACACCTAAGCCCCCCCCCCCCTCCACCCCAACACACACGCACACATGCACACACACACACACACACACACACACACACACACACAGGCGGTGTACCATGATGAGTCTGTCTTTTCCAAGAAGAACGCGTCCATGTGTCTTCTCTGCCACAAGAGTGTGCTATAATCACTTAACGTCCCCTGCCCGGTAGTAGTCAAGTAAAGCTCGCTTCTGCCACCTACAGGTCAACATATTGAGGATCCCCTTCAGAACACCCACTTTGGCAGCAAGTTGGATTCCCCTTTCTTAATAACACCAATATGCGTGACACAAAAACCATCCATGTTTTACACGACGGGTCAAAATTACTCGCATGGACTAATGATGTTGATTATGAGCATATTTATGGATATCAAATGCAATCTTATACATATAGTTGAAGGTATTTTACTGGTCAATGATGGAGATTATATACATGTTGCCTTTAGGGGTAGCTGTAAGAAAGCGGAATGGTTTATTGTAATGAATCACTGTAAAAACTTTATTTAGGACAGGTAAAAATAGAAATGTGGTAAATTGCAGTCCTCTATCTTGAATAATGTGTGACATAATACCACTGATATGGAAAAATATATTTAAAAAATATATACACATACACACACACACACACGCACGGACACACATACATGCACGGACACATGCACACATACACACACACACACACACACATGTAGTCTACTCTCCTTCTCTACTTGGTTGTCTCTCTCTCTCTCTCTCTCTCTCTCTCTCTCTCTCTCTCTCTCTCTCTCTCTCTCCCTCCTGCTCACCCTGTCTGGCTCTCTGTGTTTTTTCTTCGTCCCCGTTGGGAGAAAGTCGAAGGTCAGAGGTGAACGGGAAGTGAGACGCGTTCATTTTGGCATGTGTGCAGCAAATGTACATATGCCTGTTACATATTTAATGCCTTGATTCTTCCCCAGCTGTGTGTGTGCACACGCACACACACACGCACACACACACGTCCAGGCCTCAGGAGAATGAAGAGCAGAGGACCCTCAGACCCCCCCCAAGCCCCTGAAACATTCACATCTGAGGATCTGTGGTGGGAGGTGTGTGTGTGTGTGTGTGTGGGGGGGGGGGTTTAGAAGGCGGGGGGGAGGACTGTCATTGCAGGAAAATGATTTATAAGTCAATAGTGCGCCCGTGGTGACCCTGTCACTAATATCAGATGCACCCTGCCAGGGGCAAACCCCATTTTGGAATCAGATTGTGTGTGTGTGGGCGAGGCATCTGCATGTGTGTGTGTGTGTGTGTGTGTGTGCGCGTCTGTGTGTGTGCGTGTGCTTGTGCGTTGACCGCCAGTGTCCTGTTTTGCGGAGGCATGTCTAGTGTGACGTGACATGTCCTCATTTGCCCAGTGCTCGGGGTGGGGTTGGGGGATGGGGGGGTTACACAGCTGGTAATGTCAGTTGTTTTATTAAATATATAATTTGCTAAGGCATGTATTTGCATTTGGGTGCGCTATCTAGGCCCGAACTGAAAACAACAATCCAGGCATTAACAAAAACAATATGTGTAAAAAAAACACACAAATAATGAATCTGTGTCAGTTTAGACAGGTTGCTTTGATAGATATGACCACTGTGCTCCTGTGCGATGCAGTAGATGTCATGTTCAAATAGGCTAGCAGATGGCTTGTTTAGCCTATTAGTCACAGCAAAACCGCTGCATACGTGAATCAATGCTCTCTTATTATAAACACACACACACTTGAACTTCCATTTTATAATTTGAAGATTAGTTTAGAGAGGGTTTATTCTATATATCTATCTATATGCGCCTGTGTTTCCATTCTTTCATATGAAGCCACTGTGAAGCCATCTAAAATAAATGTAATAAAAACAATAGCATATTTCAAACAAAGCCTAAATTTTGGAAAGTCAAAGACCTTTGAGATGGCACAGAAGCATTGGAAATAGATGGCCATCACAATTTAGATGAGTATATAAGCCTGCAAAGTCATCATTATCATCACTAGCTGATATTTATTAAAATATCAATAAAAAATTTATTGACAAGTGGCTTGTCTTTTACATCGGCCTGCATAAGTCATGATGATCTTAAAGCTAGGCTATAGATTTCCCAATATATAATATATATTTTTTCACAAAAATGTAAACTGTTTTGGTTTAATAGGCCTACTATAATCTTGGTGCCTAATGCATAACGTCATCATAATAAAAAAAGCAAAGCCTATAGGGAAACAATGGATGAGTTTCTTATTAGATGGCTGTATGCGAATAGAAGTGATTTATCTTAACTGTTGATAGCGTTGACTTTGAGATTTTGGGCGATGTGTGCGCGGATTCCAAACAGGAGCTCATCCGCACTTCTCCCTGGTTACCGAATATGACACAATGGGTGCTGTTGGTATAAAAGGCTAGGGTGCCACTCCTATCACGGTGTAGCCTCAGACGCGGTATGTCTGGCGACTAGCGGGCTATCGCCACTCTCTTAGCATCAGAGGCAGGGCGGGCGACCCCGCGTTGTAGAGGATGGCGACCCTTGTGGAATCTGCGGACATGGAGACGTTGGGCAACGTTATGGCATCTCCAGCATCCTCCAGCCTTTCACAACACTTCGTCGACAGCAAATTTTACCTGCTTGTTGTTATCGGGGAGATCGTAACGGAGGATTACCTAAAGTGTGCCATTGCAGATATCGAGAAAGGTAAGACGTGGGGAGAATGCATTTGTGCTTGTCTCGACAGTTGTGTGTGTGTGTGTGTGTGTGTGTTATCGCTGTGATACATACATAACAAAAACCAGCCGTCGTCTGGATGGAGAAGTGTCAAAACATTTAAAACCTATTTTTCTGTTGTTGGGAACTTTGGGGATTCTGGCCCGACCAGCCCCTCCCATTAGCTATTCAAATACAGCTGACGAACACATGCGAGCATTGTTCCCCGCAGCACAGAATTATGACATCCCTTATTCACTTTTTATTTTTAACAATGTTTCTAAGAACGCAGGATAGCCTTATTAGATGGATGCTTTAAGGCCCAATGTTGTCATTCAGACACGTGTCCGGATCCTGTTGTAATATGACTGGTATGATTCAGCATTCTGGGCTACTCTATCGGGCAATGCGTCAGTAACGTAACCCATCTTCTAAATCGGTCATGTGGTCGTAAAGTAGACTAGATGTAGACAGATGCAAAGCTATTGACTGCTGTCCGTTTTTACTGTCACCGGTTGTAGTGCCTTAAAATGTGTGCCTTTATTACCGTTTTGCCTGTTGTATTTAGGCTATACAATATTATTCACATGCATGTTTTATGGTAGCATATGCCTGTAAGGCAGCTTTCTCATGCTGTTAGATCTCTCCATCATAAATTGTCTCTCATCCGCCTCATCCCAGACCGGCTTGTGGGCGTGGCTCAGTCCGCACTGCGGTCCCTACGGAAAGTCGCGAGGAACGCATTTCAAAACGCGCAATAGAGAATAGATGAGGTTAAAATTGGCCACCCACAGTAAAGGCACATGTTCGTCATGGAGATCTGTTTAGACTGAAACATAATTGCATTGTAACTGTAATCAGGAAGCAAAGCTCATTTGTGGAAAACATACGGGGACATGAAAGATAGTTTTGGTTTTATTTGGATTATGCACAGACTTGCACAAATATTTAAAAGCATTATAGGCCAGAAAATTAATCAGTATTGTGTTTCTGATATTCAGATAATCAGGATAGTATATCTTATTATAAATCATAGCCCTAGATTTGTCAAATGTGTTAACCATTGGAACATGAACATAACACTGTGGACATGTTGCTATGTACACCTAGATGTACCTTATACGGCTACAAATGTAAACCGAGTAGTTTGTTGATACTGTATTTTTGCTAATTTGCCAAGCATCTCGAATATCGTTTTCTTTACTTGTTAATTTGCCTAATGCGCAGGAATCCGTTCATGGGACACCAACCTCATTGACTGTAACCTGGACCAGGAACTGAAGCTCTTTGTATCTAGACACTCAGCGCGTTTTTCTGCAGATGTGAGAGGTAAGTGATATCAGGACAATAATGGCAAAGGCGACACTGCCCTCCAACCTTAGTGTTGTTATATAAAGCTACGAATGCCAGCAGTCTCTGCTGTGTTTGTAATGTGATACATTTTTAGTAAACCTTCCTATAGCTTGGTCACCATTATACAGTAATTCCAACAATACAAACATTTGTAATGAGATATTAAAGAATGTGAAAAAGTAATTATGCACATAGTTAAATGTGGGGTGGGCATAGTTAAATATTGGTTGGGCGATTGTAAGCTAATATACTTTTTTGTCTGCTATAGCTGTCCGTACTTTGTGTTCTGTGTTTCTATACTAGCCTCGTGAGACCATCCTGATCTTGCCAGCTTCAGTTGAATTTCGCAATGAGAATCAGTCTGGAAAGCCTCGGAATCATTTTGAAGGTGTCCGAGTAGCAACTGAACTTTCCAATCAGCGTCGTGTTTATAGCTACAGTATACGGGCGTGGTTTAGGTGTGCCGACAGCGAAGACAACCAGATGGTTCATCCAATCAACTGCCATGTATTTTTTTGAAAGGCATGTAAGGTTATTTCTATAAAGCCCTGGCTCTGTAAATGGGAACACTATCCCAGTCTTGGCAATGCCAGTCCAATGTGGTGGGAGGGAGGGGGGTGATTGAGCTTCTGAGGGAGCACCCTATGGCATTGAAGGGAGAGCTGTTTTTGTTTTGATGAGTTAAAATATAAATAATTTCCAGCATTGCTTTATCAACAAGTTACTTTAACTCACTGGACTGGAAATGTTCTATGTATGTATGTGTGTGTGCATGTATGTGTGTGTGGCACACAAATAAATTGTTTTGGTCTGAGATGCTGCAAGGTGGTAGAAAGTCACACAGGTTCAATTTAAAGGTACACTCCTCAATTATGACACCCTTGATATGGTAAGTGTGCCAGCGCACTGACTGAAAGTAGGAGCCCTATATAGTGGAGGTGTGGACGTCGATGCCGGCCAGTTAGCACTGGGTGTTTAATGCCAAAACAGAAAAACAGAAAACTGAGGTGTGTGCCTTTAATGGTTGGTGTGGCTATGCTAGTATTTAGCTAAGCCTATACATGTCAGTTGATGTGACGATGCTAGCATTTAGCTAGGCCTATACGCGTCGGTTTGTGTGACAATGCTAGCATTTAGCTAGGCCTATACACGTCGATTGATGGGACGATGCTAGCATTTAGCTAGGCCTATACATGTCGGTTGGTGTGACGATCGTAGCATGTAGCTAGGCCTATTGTCGGTTGGTGTGATGATGGTAGCATGTAGCTAGGCCTATACATGTCGGTTTGTGTGACAATGCTAGCATTTAGCAGGCCTATACGTGTCAGTTGGTGTGACGATGGTAGCATTTAGCTAGGCCTATACACGTCGGTTGGTGGGACGATGCTAGCATTTAGCAGGCCTATACGTGTCGGTTGGTGTGACGACACCAGCATGGTGAAAGGTGGAATGATGCCAGTGTAGCTGGCCATGTGGTGAACCAGCAGTAGAGCAAGCCACTGCTTGGCCCAGGCCCATATTGGCTTTGGTCCGCAAAGGGCGTCAGATTAGCTTCATGTCTAGACTAATAATAGATTCACCCATGGACAGTGTCCTTGCCGGATCAAGTGATTTTCTGGGCAAAGTAACCACTTTACTGCCTCATAAATAGTCATAAATAAAGGCAATAGTTTTATGGTTTTATAATGGCTCAATATATAACGGTTTATTATCAGTATTGTGGCAAATAAAAAACAGTCCTTCTAAAAAATCCAGCATAAACCAGCATGAATTCCACTATAAAATGAGAGCAGATTTTTATTGTATCCTTTCCATTGAGGCCTTTATCACCTCTCCTCCTAGGATGATTTACGAGAGGGCTTGTACGGAACAGTGTTCAGAAAAGCCCAGATCCCAGAGCCCTTCCTTCGGCGATCACGACGAGGCCGTCCTGCACCTGCCCCTTAATATGAATGTGTGCCCGTGACAATTTAGGACGCTACAGCGTAGGACTGTAGAAGAAGAGCTTGCATGCACATCTGTTGTGCTCTGTAGAATCACACAATAAACAAGTTTCCCTTTGACCGAGGCGACACCCGCCGTGTTAGCACCCCCCCCCCCTTCTTTGCCGCCACACCTTCCTACAGGCTGGTTGCCGTGCCAACGCTGCTGCCTATAGGTACAAGGGGGTAATTAGCAGAGCGGTGGCCCCATGTGGCTTGTCCCTGAAAACAGCGGTGGGAGGGGCTAGAATGAGGACAGCGCTGGCAAGAGTGGAAGAGGAGGAGGAGGAGGGCGGCTCTCTATCTTCGACTCTCTCTCTCTATCCCTCTGTCTTTTTCTCTCTCATTTTCTCTGTCTCTCTTTCTCTGTCTATATTTGTCTCTGTTTCTCTCTATCTTTCTCTCTTTGTCTCTATAGAGACAATAGTTCTCTCTATCTTTCTCTCTTTGTCTCTATAGAGACAATAGTTCTCTCTATCTTTCTCTCTTTGTCTCTTGTACATCTCTCTTCTTCTTCCTCACAAATGTATTCATTTATTTTCTTGAATGACTTTTTCTGTTAGGAGAATTACTGATTACTGTATATCAGCTGCTGTTCGCTGTAAAAATGCCCTGTCTTAGTATAAAGCAGGCCCGATCATTGGTGAAGGGTGGGGGTGGGGGGGTATGTCTTATAGGTACCTAGTTCTGTCACTGTAAATACACCGGGTATCTACTGTCTGTAATTTAGCCAAGGAGACAGTGCATGTTTGTGCACGTGTGTGTGTTGGGGATGGTGTGTGTGTGTGTGTGTGTGCGCGTGTGTGTGTGTGTGTCTGTGTGTGTGTGTGTGTGCGTGCGTGCGTGAAGAACATAGTGTATATGCAGCCAAGTGGGGTTTGCTTGGAGCCTCATTTGGAAAGCAGCGGAGACAGGATGCAATTACCCGTCCACGTGATAGATGATATGGCCTCCATCACACGAGGCTGCACTCTGCGGTCAAATAAACATGGCCGCACAAAAGTGACGCAGGAAGCGAGTTCCAGGGGGACCAGGTAGAGGAAGAGGAAGAAGAGATGAAGGGGAAGATGGCTACCACATGATACAGGATAAAAGCGTAGAGGTAGAAAGATACAGTATAGATCACGCTTGTGTCGACGCGACAGACAGCAAAGATCAATTGGAGGATTAAACGTCCCATCTTGACCAAACTCGTCCAAGCCCCACCCTGTTTGGAAAGCACGGGGGCAACATTACAACCTATAATCAATAGTTAGCCCATTGAAGGACAAAAACATCAATTTGTGCATGAATTAGTCTTCGGGTGTCAGTTGCCATTTATTTTAAAGGGACACTCCTCAATTTGTGTTTTTGTTTGAGGGCTTGGCCCTCTTTACTCCTCTCCCTGCCGCTCTCATAGGCTCACACTGTCCTCTACCCCTCCCCTTACAGACACCCACACTTTTGTGGTGGGGCATACATCTTGGGATGCAATGATCAGTGTTGTGTCTTTATTACCTTAACAAACACTTTTCTTTTAATGAAACCAAGATCTGTATAATGTTTTTTACTGTCTTCGTTTCTACAGTACGGGTTATTGGTGCTAGCTAGCAGTAACCTGGGGTTTCCCCCTGGCTGGTGCTTCTGCTCCCAAGAGGGATGTGATGGTCTTATTTGTTCAGGCAGGGGAAGAAGGCTCAGTGGTGCATGGCACATTAGCCCTGCCCCCTACACACACACACACACACACACACACACACGCGCGCACACACACACAAAAAGGGTTTTTATATCGATCAAGGTAATTGTCAGGGTCAAACAAGCTCCAGTGAACACTGTTCCCACCTCAATTTCTCCTGCCCAAGTCTCCCTCTCTGTCACATCTTGATGGGTGAGACTCTAGGGAGATGCACAGTAATTGGTCTGAATGAATGCATTGCTGGTGGATCTCATTTGATCTTATTTGAATTCTCCTCAGACAGGTATACGAAGGCGGACCGAAGAGTTTGAACTAAATGCAAACATTTATAATAAAAAATAATAAAAAGGATAGAATGAAACCAGAATAAAATATTCCCCTACAGCTAAATGTTTTCCAATTTTATTTCCTGATATTACAGCTCCCAACTAAGTACTATGTAAAAGTTTATATTTCAATATTTGCCATGTTAAAAGACTTCTACAACCTAGATGAAAGCAGCGATGTGGCTATAGACACAAAGACTCCATCCATCCATCCATCCATCCATCCATACATCCATGTCAGCTTATCCATAGTCGGGTTGCGGGGGCAGCATCTCCAGCAGGGGACCTAAAACTTCTCTTTCCCAAGCCACATTAACCAGCTCTGGGGAATCCCGAGACGTTCCCAAACCAGTGTGGAGATATAATCTCTCCACCTAGTCCTGGGTCTTCCCCGAGGCCTCCTCCCAGCCGGACGTGCCAGAAACACCTCCCTAGGGAGGCGCCCAGGGGGCATCCTTACCAAATGCCCGTACCACCTCAACTGGCTCCTTTTCACGCAAAGGAGCAGCGGCTCTACTCAGAGTTCCTCACGGATAGCCAAGCTTCTCACCCGATCTAGAAGGGAGATGCCCGCCACCCTCCTGGGAAAACCCATTTCGGTCGCTTGTAGCCGTGATCTAGATATTTCGGTCATGAGTCATGACCCACCCTTCATGACCATAGGTGAGGGTAGCATCGAAAATTGCCCGGTAGATCGACAAAGAGACCCTAAAGATGAGAAATTAACCACTCTGTTATGTATTACAGTGAAATTACTGTCATATAATTATTTTATTCACCTTGCTGCTTGCTCCTTATTAACATAGTGGCTTTATTGCAAAGTGCTCCTGTACAATGAGACATGTTGATGTGGTTGATGTTGGGGGGGGTTGTTCGAAGGGGATAGTGGCTCTATAGAGGAGAAGCATCTGTGTGAAATATGTATGGCGCAATCAGCCCTGCAGTCAGATAACTGCTGAAGTGACGGGTCCCGAGAGAATCCGCATCTCAATCTCAGCAATGCTAAATACCTGGCAGAGAACTGTTGGATCTGTGTAAAGCACAGCCTTGCACCTGCAAACAACATGCATTTTCTCTGCTTTTATAACAGCAAGATGAACCTTGTTGATTTTTTTAAATTAGAGGTTAATTTAATGTAGTATAGGATGTTAAATTGAATAGAATACAATATACATTGTTGTGCAGTATACAGGATGCAACACTGAACATAACCTCACTTGTTGGATGTGATCAAATAGATATGTGTCCTTGAAATCAGATGTAACTCTGCAATAATTGACTTGCACTACCCATAGGGAGTTGTCATTGATCTATCCATCTCAAGACAGTGATGGAGCCCTTCGCTCTGCAGAGAACATTAATATTTACATAACCATATAATGGCTTCCAGGCAATATGGCTCTGATGATGGATTGCGAGATCTCTGCCTCTGTTACGAACCATAAACCTAGAGATCCATTGGGATTTATCTCAGTGAATACTAATAAAGATTGTTCCACCACTAAAAGGAAAAAAGGAAAATGGTTGGGTGTAAATGTATCCAAACAAAGAACAAAGAAGAGAACAATAAAGGAGCAATAAGAAATGTTGTATGGAAACAGATGTTTTTTAGATGTTTTAAAGGCATGGTTTGTCACTGGTTTGTCACTGGGCCTGGGATTTTGTAATACAAAACACAAATTCTGATATTTTATAATAGTGTTTTTTGTAGTAGTACATACTAGGAATGGGACGATATATGATTTAATCATTTATCGGGATAAAAATACTCAATGCAATACATGTCATAATCATGAATATCCTCACATATTTTTTAATATCTTCCCAAGTGACTTGAAAAAAGCTGTCTAGCTAAATTGTACAGTCTAATTGTATTTATTTCCTTATTTATATATTCAGTAACCCGCATCTTTCCAGTCAATCATCACAATGGCTGAAGGCTCGGCTTGCCCAGTATCCCCCACATTTAAAGGTTAAATTGGTTTCAAATGTGTTTCAAAACTAGGAACAAAACAAGAATCACACCAAAAAATAGAGTATGTGTCATATGATACAATAAAAACATTTGTTTCTTAACAAAATGTAAGAAAGTGATTCCGGTATGTAGTGCCATTTTAGTTTTAAGCATATGTTGATTTTTATCTGGATAATATCATCTATCGCGATTATTTTGGCCAGGATAATCGTGACGAATGTTTTTAATTGACCCATGCCTACATACTGTAAAATAACATTTCACAACCTGTCTTTTTCCCGAGGCTAGTAAATTATGATCAAATATGCTGTAATATACCAAGAAACAACACTAAAAACATTGTGTGAATTCTGTGTCACTTATTAAGGTGGTAATTGAATGTTTTTGTATCTGTTTTTAGGACAGAGGATTCTTCACCATAAAAGCACTGTCTTGGAGACGGTTGTGCTTATCAACCCCTCAGATGAAGCTGTGAACACAGAGGTAAACAATATAGTGTATATACATATATATATATATACATATGTATATATGTATATATATATACATATGTATATATGTATATATGTAT
>JAODUK010063927.1:0-17326 GCA_027564635.1 Typhlichthys eigenmanni
TATATATATTAGTGTCTGCCTCGCGTGCAAAGACTCGCTACATAGTTTGAATCCAAACTAAGTGGAATGTGTTGCAGTGTGCAATGGCCTTAAGAATCCTTGAGCCTACATAACCCGACCTGCTGCTACTAAATATATTTGATCTATATGTTGCTATACAGTATATATCGCTATGGATAAAAGCATTGTTTAAATGACTTAAATGTTCTATATGCTGACTGAGTGACCAAGGTTTTTAAGGGCAGTATTTCACAGTCACCACTGTATTGTTATGTATCCCGTTATGGCAGTGCATATAGTCATGTGACCAGGTGGCATAGGGACCTTTAACAGCCTCATCCTATACACCAGGTGGAGTGGGTCGGTGGTGGTAGCCCTGAACTATGCATCTCTACCATGTATTCATCCTCCTTCTCAACTCCTCTCTTCCTTTCATGTTCTCCAGATACAGAAGTTCAGTACTAGTAGCATTCCTGAAATCTTAAGATATCTTGATTATAATAAAGCAGGACAACAATTTCATGTATGAAGTCCTGTGTGCAAAGAGCCCCTTCTCCTTTAACTGGAAGGACACTCACCTTATTAACTATATACAGAGAGCTAATAACATGAGTATATCTATAATATAACATGAAATATTAAATAAACTCCAACCCTTCATACTTCACGTCTCCTATCTTTGTCTCTGGCATCAGTACCCGGCCGTCCAGCGTGAAGGCCAAGATGTAGGTGGCGACCTTCCCGGCGTCCTCCTCCGACTTGAGCGCCAGGACGAGCTGGTCGCGCGTGTTGGGAACGAACCTGAACGAGGAGAAGCCATGGGTGGCACTCAGCGGGCCCGCGCGTGTCACCGTGACGTGGCTGAAGTCGGCGGGGCAGGACAGGAGCAGGTTGGTGGCGCGGCGCTCGTCCGCCAGCTCCTCGTAGCGCTCGTGGCTGGCGCGACGCGGCAGGAACAGCCACCGCTGGAGACGATTGCTCCACACTGCCGACTCGTGGATGAGGTATCCTGGAGTGTTTCGCATAAGGAGTCACTGGAGTTAGAAGCAGATACAACTTTCTGCCACTAGATGTCGCACTAAGCACGCCAGCATCTCAGGCCAATGCTTCTAGGCCGCACACACGCGCACACACACACTGGGGGTAAATGTACAGTAATGGTATAAAATCGATGCTTTGGTTCATACCTCGATATGTTTCCTATCCTAGGGTGGGGTTCGAAAACGGGGACATTTCTTTTGTTTTTTTTGTTTTTGTTTGGCTCTACAGGTATATTACTTTCTGCCACTAGATGTCGCACTAAGCATGCCAGCATCTCACACCAAAAAGTGACCAGTGTTGGGGGCGCGCTCACGCACGCACACGCATACACACTACCACGCTAGCATGGCAAACTGGAATATGGAAACAAGGAACAGAGGAGCTCGGGTGACAACACACACAGGGAGTGCGATGTCATTCTGTGCTTAGGGCGCCATTATATATGTAAGTAAAATATAAAAAAGTCGGAGAAATGGGAGAAACTGCTTCAGTGGTCTCTTAATTTTTTCTGCGGCTGTATATATATATATATACCCACTATCACTTAACTATCCAGAGGAACCAATCAGGGATGAGATCTCACCTGGTGGCTGGATCCCCGCTGCGCTCCGCAGGGCATTGTAGTGCGACACCCAGCTCTCGTGTTCCACATCTCCGTGGTGACCGACAACTTTCACCCACTCTGGGTTGTCATTGACGACCTCGCCATCTGTTGTGGTCCACTGCTTCCCCAGACCTCCGACGTACAGGTGTTCGTCCTTCACTGCCAACCACTCTGCTTTGAACCCTGCACAACAGATCATATCGGGAGCTGAAAGACGCGGGGGGGAAACAAGTAGGTTTCAGGCTCAACTAGAGCATTCCTGCCAGCTCGGGTCCAGACCAACTTGCGTAGGGAAATGTTAGCCTCTACTGGCGACTCTAAATATTACACCAAGATATCACATAACGGTGATGTCTGCCCTCTGTTACACGTTAATAACAAATAGAGATTTTACAGAGGAAAAACTCCCCCGGACTTTCAGTTGGTCCAAGTCAGAAAACATGACATGCAACTGACCTTTGGAGACCGAGCCGTCCCCATCAGGCAGTATTACCCAGGGGACAGCCTGCTTGCCCTCTATCCTGTAAACCACGCCTGTGCGGTCGTCCACACTGTACAGGCGTCCATTGAACACAGCCAGCTCAGACAGCTCCATTCCTGGAGAGGACGAGGAGTCAAGTCAGCCAAAGGCACGCTCAACTGGGAACCCACTGTATACCTTAACGTACAGCCTGAATCAATGCACAAGCCCTAGTACTGTACGTACATCAGGCATTAATGTATGCGTGTATACATATTTTAAACTAGCTCTCATTCCCCACCTCTCCCCTTCTCGGCCAGATGACTCTCTAGGGTGACTATGTCGGCATCCCACTCCACCTCCAGCCTATCAGCACTCTCGGAGACAGTCAGGTGACCCTTTTTCAGGTAGCTGAACCACGTCTGGTCCTTGGGGCTGCGTGAGGCCGTGTCCAGGTCTGCGATCACGCCGATGCGGTAGCGGAAGCCGCGCGCCGTCTTCTCCGGTGGACTAAGAGGGTACGTATCGTTGTAAGGCTTTTGCCTTTTCTGCAGGTTGACCAGGCTCCCAGTGGCAACATCTTGCCAGACTGCGTTAACCAGCATCCCGCTGCCCTTGTGGTTCATCTGCCAGTTGTGTACCCTGTCGCTATAGTAACCGTAGGCGGAGACGTCTCTGTCCCCCACCGACCGATGTATGTACAACAGTGGCAAGAGGGCAAGCAGCATCACCAGAACGATAGCCCTCCATTTTAGGCGAAAGCGAGGGTCAGAGGTTGGGGCGCCTGTCATGGATGCCAGGGCTGGAGGAAGGCCCCAAATGGCAAGACGAAATGGGGTCATGGGACTATGGTCATCCCTGCTCCCAGGCTTTGTGCAGCAGTGGTGGCTATCATGTCCTGGAATTATTATTAAAAGGACAAATTAGTTAGTATTTATTAAACAAATGTGTTATCTATAGCTGCTGGATGAGTGAATTAAGGATATGTGAAAAGAGAATAGAGCATAGTTCTTATTGTTCATTGTTATTGGCCCACCACAGTGTTTTGTTTGTTCAAATGATGGACCCTCTAGAAATGCATAACAAGTATTCAGTAGGCATTCTCCTACTGGCCGAGAGGCCTGTACCGTACGTGGCCACTGACAAATCAATTCAAATTGCATTACATTTAAAACAATTTAAAACTAGAGGGGTTAGAGATATGCTGCAACAATGCATCGACTCTTACAGTAGATGGTGTGTCTAGTTAAAGTGATCTCAGGTTCCACATGTAACCCCTACTAGTCACAGAAATACAGCTTCCAGAATAAGGGTCAGGTCTACAGCTAGGCTAATTTGACATTTTATTTGACCTTTAAATATAAAATTTGCCTAGGCAAGTACACAGTACATAGACCTACATAGATATATAACAATATAAGTGCTGTTTTGGCTTTACAGGTAGTTAATTGGTACATTTCTATTCAATTATATTACATACACTACATTCATTTAAAAAAAAAAAAAGTATTTCGTATCAGAGGTACACAACTTTGTCATCACTTTATCCGATCACTGTAATCAAAGTGTTACACTTTTGTGTAAAAGTACAAAATACAAAGTACTGTATAATGCATTTTAAACCAAATTCAAGGTGACCACTGGCTGTGCATTGTTATTATATAGTTCTATAATTGTTAATTAATGGCCGAAATGTAATATTGTGTTGCCATAGGCACCAGGTGCTGGGGCACCCAGCAAGCTACATCAGTCTGGCATCATATTTCACACTTTCAGGCTTTATTGTGTAAATGCGTTCTGTTATTACTGCATTTTGCAGACATGCTGTCTACTACAGCTTTCTCTGAAGCAAGAAGTTATCTGAAAAGACACACGCAATAGATCTGCATCCATTACAAATCTGATTTACATATAATTTGATTCTTATTACAACACAGCCCTCAACATTACCTAATGTTCATACTGTATATCAGTGCTTTTAACAAAGGTCCAGCAGACTGACGTGACAACGTGAATTTATTATTGCACAGGAACGGGCATCCTGTTTTTGAACAGATTAACAACAAATACATTAAGGCACGATCTACCACCTGTTTATAGTATTGTAGTAAATATAGTATGTTCCACTGAATGTAGCGTCTAGTCTTCCAACAGTAAAACAGTCTATCATCTCTCATACTGTGCCCGTTGTTTACATTCAGTAAAGGACTGACATCTCTTTCTTTCTCCAGTACCGGTAGTCAGTACGGTAATGGTGTTTCCTAACTGCACACTAAATCCTTCTTTGACCTCTTTCAGGCAAGAAATATGCAACTACTATGGCAAACATACGTTTGACTTAACTACCAAATATTTCAATACATTTTTATTTTATTTTCATGACTATACAGACTCTACAGCCACGAAGTCAGGAACGAAGACACATTCGCCGGCTATTTAGTAAACGTGGTTGCCATAAGATAATAGCTAGTACCGGTCATGGATAGAGACAATCCGTTGTCCCGTTAAACTTTGGATGTTTAATTCAGATGGACGCCAAGGTACGGTGCCGTACGTACTATGTGTCGGTGCCATCGAACTCAGAACAGGTCGACACAAAAAGGTTGAGCTAGCACCTTCAGTGTGCTAACATTCCATACAGTGCTCATATTAAACGTGATCCAGGCGAACTGCATTAACAGGATTTATTTTAACTTTCAAAAACAGTGTAGCCTACTGACCTGTCAAAAAGAATATTGTTGTTTAATTGGTGACATTTGATGATATTTTCGCGATTCTCCTCGCGATTTCCCTCTGCAGGCTCCTCGTCGCTTCCAATCGGTGAAGCTGTAAGCACTCCCGGCGACGAATCGACCAGTCAGAGTTGTGCCGAAAATGTTCCTTTGCTACAAGGCTCCAGTGCCGCCACAGTGCCGCCACCAGATTGGCTGCCATTTTTATCAACTCAAGAGGGAGACATTTCAAACCACAACGCGCGCACACAATGTAGGCTAAAATATACATTTTAAATCACAAGTAGTAAATCTTAATCAATAATATACATATATTGTTCTGTAATAATTTCTAACACATCAATTATTAAACACACCAATGTAAACAATTACTTTATAAGTATTAGTAGCATCAATTTGTTTAAAATGTACTAAACATACCACAAAATGTAAAGAAATATGTTAGGTAGATTTGTTCTTTGTTGTAACTATGCTTATTGGCAATACATCTTATACCATTGGAAAGCCTTATTTATTTCTCTTGTGGAATGAGCAGCATATCAGAGTATGTGGGTTGTGAAACAAATGGCCAAATCTTCTCTGACAATGCCAAACAACCTTTCTTTACTGTTGACTTGTTTGGTGTTGTACTTGGTGGATTGGATGATTTAAGTCTGAAGAAACATATTGGCAATTTAACAATTTATTCATTTAACAAGCAGGGGCATCAGTAGCGTGTGGAAGAACCATACACAGCCACAACAGCCTGCACCTCCTCATGCTGGTCATACACTGCTGTGGGATGGCATCCCATTCTTCAACCAGCATTTATGTCACAAGTCAGTCAACGTGGTTGCGTTTGTCACTCTGGCATGAACAGCATGCCAAAGCTGATCCCATAAGTGTTCACAAATGTCCTTACTTTTTGTGCGTAGTTGATATAACTTTTGTCGTCTTTATTATTTGATATCGATTTGAATCAACATTTTGGGGAAATTATGTGCAAAAATATAAGATTAAACATTAGCATTCAGAAAATGTGTATGACAAGTTTGTCACGACTTAGTCTCGCAGAGCCAGCATTTCCTTACAGAAAATCTGGGACACAGCGCTGGCTGCGTCAGTACCAGAAAAGCTACAGTAGGTGTTTTGATTGACATGAAGGACGACCTATCAAATTTCTATTATATATATATATATATATATCATTTTTTATGTGAGTTTGAACCTGCGATATCTGGAACTTGGGTGTCACACTCTTTATCCATTACACCACCTTAACGGTGGGTTTTGGGACATGAATGTAAGAATATGAAGGGTGAATAAATGAGGTGATAGCTTAGCTCCATCGTTAGCCTGCTATTGTGAACTTGTTGCTATTGTTAGCTTATGGTTTTCAAAAACGTGTTGAAATGTGTAAATATCTTTAAATTGTATGTTTGTGAAAAGTAAGTATTTTCTGGCCAATGACAACAGTACAAAAACAGTATCACAAAAAAAAATTACACATGCATTATCGACCAAAATATGACTACATGATGCATACTGTAGTAATTTAGTGACATTTGCCACAATAAAACTTTATTATTATATTCTACATATTGTGCAAGTTTACAAATATCTCAAACACTGATTAGTACAGTGTGTTGACACTATAGCAGATCAAACACTGTTCTCAGCTTTTCCCCATCATCTTCAATAGGAGCTATAGAGGAGACGGAAAAAGAAACTATTGAAACCGCATTCAAACCGTAAACTAAAGCTAACTTTAATGGAACTACAAGGTAGAACAGTTACTAAATGAAGAAGCACACACATATAACTTACTTCTGCACAGAGGGCAAGAAAGTTGTTACTGTCTACTGGGGGTGTGCAGAGAGCCCACTATTTGTATTTGTCAACAAACATTTGTATTCGTATAAAATGGAAATTGCAGTAACTATCGCCGTAGCATTATAAATGCCAGAAACTGTATTTTTTTTCCTCTTTCTTCTTGAACACAAGTAATTCCAAAGATATTTGTTCAAAATAAATATTTGAAAAAAACAAATATTTGTGCTTATCTAAATACCGTATTCGGCTTCGGCTCCACCTCTACTGTCTACTACACCTGTCATGTCTTTCATAAATAAGGGAAGAAATACAGCTGTTTGTGTGTGTGCGTGCCAGCGTGTGCGTGCCAGCATGTGTGTGCCAGCATGTGCGTGCACCTTTGTGAGGTGATACTCTCCGTCCACCAGTTGCTCAATGATATTAAAGTGGTCCGTGTGGGGCACATCCTCCATAGTCACATTCAAACCTGACGACTTTAACGCCTTAGACCAAATGGAAGTAAAAGTAAAATAACAATGTACACAGCAACAATTTACAGTTTGGAACCATATACCAAATGGATGTTAATAGTAACGTAGTTCGGTGTTATACAAATTCACAAAATGTAATACTAAAAAATAATAATAATAAAAAAAAAAGACTAAAACATGATTAATTAGTGTTGCCAATGTGGAGTGCTAACCTGATAGTAGTCATCTGACTGCTTCCGGAACTCAGGAGAGTCATTCTGTGCAACAGCGACAACAATGTTACAGCCTGAGGATGAGGACTTTAGCTGGGAAACCAGAGTGCTGGGGCTGTTTCTTAGTGCCACCTCTCTGAACAACAGCGAACAGAAGACACCATCACTGATTTGCACTGACAGGCTAACTAAGGAAACATAACACATTGAGCTTCTATACCTTATTTCCAGAGCACAATTACATACAGTATACACACAACCTTGTCTTTGAATACTAAGCAAGATTCTCAAAAGGCACACAAGGAGTTTTGTGGAAGCGATAGCGTTTGCCAGAGCAATGATTTTAGTTTGCCATGAGCCCCATTGCCTAAAGAGCTACCTCAACCTGTCAGTGAGGTGTGTTTGTATTGAAGAGAACAGCTTTAGACGTGATAGGTCAGTCGAAACTACTTGTGGCGTTATCAGATTTGACAAACAATCGGACCCATTGGCAAGCCTTTGGAATTATTAGAATAAAATGTGATGCTGCGTCACAAAAACACGAGGCTTATTTTGGAATACTGCAAAACTCCTCTATCCTTCTGTCACAGCTATTGACTGGAAGTAAAAACCCTATTACATACTCTGTCATCTTCAAAGGCTCGTTGACGTAAGTAGACAGTATAGGCTGAAGGTCATATATACCACTGACTAGGAAAGCACCTGTTAGGAGGTTGGAAGGCCGTAGGAGTCAGGACGAACACAAAACATGGAACAATCAGCAATGCATCATTTGTGTTTGGAAATCATTGCAGTGTATATTTGATAGGCCTATTTCACAGTAACCTGGAACTGTGCTACTGATGAGGTGTACACTTCTTGTCTTAATAAATAAATTGTTCAGGTCAGAGTTGAGGCTGATTGTGTGTGCACACATTATTTTCACTACGCAATAATTTACTTGTCTAATCGATTAGCTAAACTCCGATAATCTGTGATAATCAGATTATCTCTGATTACAGCCTAGATACAGTAAGAAGAAAGTTCACCGCATCACTTCCAGGTCACTATGACACAGGCTAATGTCTCTTCAATGAATGACCAATGGAACGTGGTGAAGCCGTAGCCGTCACACCATCTCATCTGCTGGCCCTCACCTTTGATCTGAGGAATGACGCCGTACTGGGTCCAGTCAGTGGAGAGAACCATAGCAGCCAAGTGGGCCCCTGCAGAATGGCCACAAAGGTACAGGCCACTGTAGGCGCATCAAGAGATCGATGCGTTCATTTTGGGCAGGACGTGTCAAAGTCATGGTCAAATGGTCTCTACGGTGACTAAGTTAAGCACACATGACATTCTGAACAGTGTCTTAATGTGTGTGTAAAGGTTTATACACCACGGTCGGATGCCATATTTGAGTATTTAAATGTTACATTAACCTTTACAGGCATCCTTACATCATCTGGAACTGTGATGGACAAGCTCCCCTGAGTGAAAGGTGGACAAAGCAGTACCAACCAAAAGCATACTGTAGATACCTGATGTGAGAATACTGCTGAATGACAGACACAATACTCTTGCGCACTTGAGAAACCATCAAGTCCATGTTCCCTTAAAGAAAACACACAGGAACTCAGATACACGTCCTGTTCTTCAGCGTGTTAAAGGCTAACATGTAGGCCTGTCACGTTAACTATTTTTGTTTGGCCATATATAGTCCCAGAAATAATTGTGATAAACTATATTATTGTCAGAATCATGTAAACAATGTTGTTCTACTATTGTAATATGACATCAATGGTTTGTTATGATTGGTCAAACCGATTTCATTGCTTGGCTAAGTATTAAATATAAACCTTGAAAAG
This sequence comes from Typhlichthys eigenmanni, assembly GCA_027564635.1. Classification (NCBI taxonomy): domain Eukaryota; kingdom Metazoa; phylum Chordata; class Actinopteri; order Percopsiformes; family Amblyopsidae; genus Typhlichthys; species Typhlichthys eigenmanni. Next base: position 9,176 of record JAODUK010063927.1, read on the forward strand.
CAAAAAACAACAAATGGCACATTTTCGCATTTATTCATCTTATTATTCCATTCTTCCGTTGGCTGGAATTATGCAGTCGTCTGGAATAAAAGGTATTAAAACATCGAGGAACACTTAATTCGCTGTCTGCACTGTGTGCTTATGTGTGTGTGGAGCGCTGCCTGAAATATAATCGTTACCTTTGGGAGCAATGTCATATCCAACAGCAACCACCACTACACCTTTATGAACCAATGGTACTGCCAGAAATCCAGACTCCTCCTTGCTGTGTATAAGGCCAGAGAGAGAAAATAACAATAACATGAATGCAGCCATTGTTGTGGACATCTAACCATCATGTACAGTCTCAGGAGACACAGAGAGCAGTTCTGCACCTGAGGAACTGCCAGTAGCCTCCGTGGAGATAGACCACCAGTGGAACATCTAAGATAGGGAGTAAACTGCGTTTCCATCTTCACCATAAAGAGGCAACAATGATACATGTTGGGAACTTTGATCCACAGAACAGGTCCCCTACCTAGAGAGGTGGTGGTGGGGATGTATACATCCAATTTCTCGCCTTCTCCCTCTCCATATGGGACGTTGAGTAGAGTCTGAGCAAGGCCACGCGAACGCGCTGTACCTGCATACACAGTAGGCACACACACAAAGTAGTCTACCAGAACAAATCAAACACGAACACAAACCAAACTAACCGGTCTGAGAGAGAGTACTCCTCCCTGCCTGCTCAAATTGCATGTTATGTTGAGACCAACTGTGCGAGCCGATCTCTCTCCGTCTCTCGTATGCTGTGACCATACACTGTAACTGACCAACCTTCTTTCAGCGCTGCAACGTGGGCCTTAATCACGTCGTCAGCCGACATTCTGTGGGACCAATGGCTGGGAGAATACTGCCTCTCGATCTCCTGTCAAAAGAATGGCAAACTACTGTCAATAGCCACAAGCTATTTATTAGCTAGGGGTGGTGGAGTAGAAAACTGGCTGAGCAATAGCTGTGGCAAACAGCCAACTCTTCCACAGTTCACCGGTGGTTAGCAGCAGTACGGTAGCACTGGTGCCCAAAAAGTACAACATGGAAAGGAAGTCTGAAGACGAGGATTTATAAAAAAAAATATTACATATTTTTTCATATCAATCCAGTTAGTCATTTTCGCTGTGGAAGAAAAAGTCACGCTCACTGCACAAAGAGGAACTGACCTTTGAAACCGACTACTGGCGATACATTAACCCATTCCTGGTACAATTTGGCTCATCTTAACTTGTATAACCTTGCTATTATCCACTGTAAATTATTGTATGCTTACATACCGTGCACATTAATTATTTTGATATAAACATACTTACAATGCGTTTGATTGCTAAACATTATATTTTTTTAACCAGTCCTCTTTATCTGACGCCGTCTGATTTCGTGTTTCTTATTGGTTGGTGATGTCACGTTACTTTCATTTGCGTGTTTCATTGGGTACATTTATGAACGCCAGCTGGTTGAGCGCGGGATATTCAATTCCTTCAGTTGTTGCTTTGTGCGATACACGCTGTTGTCTTTACACTGTATTTCCCATTCGTTCATTGGAATTTGTGTAATTTTTATATTTACTATATTGTAAATTGAACGAACTAGTTATGGATTGCCTGGGTGTTCCAAGAATTCTTCCAAATTCCCCGCAAAAAGCAAGAGGGCAAATTCAGGTACGGAGAGGGTAATGCAGTCTGTACGGTACAGTTTTAAAGTACATGCATTATTACATTGTGTTATTAACCACTGTTACTGTTTAAATTAAAATGGTATGCATGTGGATTAAGAAGTGTTAGGCTGTTTTGTGTTCTTGGTAGTTCTTTTCTGTCTAACTAAAATGAATCACTCATTACAGGTAATTTTTGGACCTATGTTTTCTGGAAAGAGGTACGTCTGTAACTCGTATAAATTATTAGTATTATGCTGTAACAAACTGTTATTGTAAAATACATTTGTATTTGCACATTAACATGGCAGTCCTCCTGACACTACCATCCCGCCATGACTGACAGTAAGCCTACAATATTCTGCCACGTTTCATTCGCTTGTGGTTATTTTGCAGCACTGAACTAATGCGACGAGTGCGACGCTTCCAAATCGCCCAGTATAACTGCTTGGTGGTGAAATATGCAAAAGACACACGTTATTCAGACCAAGGCATGGCTACACACGACAGGTAAATACTCGCTTGTTATTAATTATCATGCCATATCATTAATTGTATGCCTCATTGCCTCAGGTTGGTAGATAGTATGGTTATAGCCACACGTGTGTGTGCGTGTGCGTGTCTGTGTGGGTTGTGTGTGTGTCTCTAATGACGAGTATACATATAATTGCTGTTCTCTGGAAAACTAGACATTGTTTTCCCATTAGGTGCTAGTCTATATAAGCATACTTAGAAGTAAGTATGATGGAGCCTAGCTTCTAAATTTAGGGTTTTGAGACAGACAGGTTGTTGTAATTCTCACTTCGGGATAATTACATAAATATACTGAGATCTTGAGAAAACAATGAAAATAACATGTTATCATCATGTAAATGAAATGTATATAATACATGGCATCTTAGGGCTTCCGTAAATTACTGTTCTGCACTGCATTTTCCTTGCACTAGAAACACAATGGACGCGATCCCAGCAAACCAACTGAAAGAGATTCATAATCTCGCTTTGCAAGCCTGTGTCATTGGAATTGATGAAGGGCAATTTGTGAGTATGCCTGATTATCATTTACATACCGTTGTTAAGCTGTCTGATCCCCAAAATATGACTATAGTAAAAGGGTTAGTTTTATGAAATATCATGATTTCAGTTGTTGAACATGGAAAAGGTCTGACCGGCATGAAGTTGCTCATCCTACAAATGCCTCAACATTTTTGAAGTTTGAAGTTTCTTGAAGCCAAAACGACCTTATGCCAAGCCTAAATCAACTCATCCCCCATCCTCCTTGTCAGCTGATTGTTTTGTAGCCTTCTTCTCCAAGCAAGTGAATGACTCTATTCCCTCTCCTACAAAGTCTCATTGTATCCAACCAGGCTGCTACCTGTCTTTTTGACCCTATTCCCGCATATCTTCTCCAAGCCATCTTTCATGACATCTTACTCCTTAGGCTTATTGCTCACCTCTGATCAAACCCCCTCTGTCCGCCGGAGCTGCCCCGCCGCCCCACGTCCAGGGTCTACCGCACCTCAGGGGTCCGCCGGAGCCGCTCGGCCTGAAGGGGTGGATTTGGCCTGGCCAACCGCCACCAAGGAACCAAGGGGAGGTCACTGCCGGGTTCGCCGCTGCCTCCCAGCCTCAGTCCTGCCTCGGAGAGCCGCTCCACGCTGGGGGTCCGCCAAAGCCGCCACGCGTCAGAGAGCCGCTCCACGCAGGGATGTCTGCCGGAACCGCCCCGTGTCAAGGCCCAACGCTGGAGCTCAACTGCTGCTATCGCGCAACGCACCGGGACCGCTACGCGACCTCCAGAGGAGGTCGCTGTCAGTCGAATCCGGGGGTCGGCCGAAACCGACTGGAGCCAAGAGGTTGGATGCCCCCACGGCCACTGACCAGGGTCCGCAGACCGGGACCGCCTGGGGGTTGGCGCTGGACCAGTGCCCAGCAGTGGAGGCACGCTGGGGAAGCTGTCCGCTGTCCGTCGCCCAGCGTCATCAGCCCGGGAAACCCCCGTCGTCACCGCCGAAGGCGCCGGGTTCCTGTCCAAGCCCCAGAGGGGCCAGGCTTGGGCCGCCTGACCGAGCTCTGGAGTGGTCCCGTCTCCGTCGCCTTGGGGGGGGGGGTTCTGTAACATCCAGGGTTGCCGCCGCATCCCTTTGCCGGGTTTGTCTCGCCAGTGGTGGTGGACCGCCCGTGCTACCAGCTTGACCGGCAGCTTTGTGTACGTAACTGTTTGCACTCCACTCATCGTCACGGCGTAACAATACAAAGCTGTCCGAGCTGAAGTGATTTCAGAATTGACCTCTGTACCTCGACTAGTGACCTCTCCACCTCTATGAAGATCCCTTTTATCTGCTCTCTTTAAAAGTATAACAATACTTCCTGCTGTTAGAAATAAAGAACTTTTTCATATTTGTGTTTAGCAATTCTTTTTAAGGATTGAATGATATGTGTTTGTAATGTGTGTTAGCTTTGAATAACATCATGTTGTCATTATTCTAACAGAATGTTTCCTTAGAATTGCTGTATGATCTGTTCATCTATTGACAAATGTACTACATGTCACTTTGGTTGAAAATGCTGTAAGGGTGAATATCTCGGACAGAGCCCTTTGTATTTTATGACTATATATTGTGTACTGCACATCTAATGTTGATCTGTTTGTCATTGTAGTTCCCAGACACAGTCGAGTTTTGTGAGGAAATGGCCAATTTGGGGAAAACGATAATTGTAGCTGCACTGGATGGAACCTTCCAGAGAAAGGTGGGGTGTGTGGCGATGGCTATGAAAATGTCTACACGTCTAGTGTGTGTGTGCGTGTGTAATGTGCAGCATAGGACCTAGGGAAAAATGCTTCGGAAAAGAGATCAGATGCTTCTACTGTCATTGAGCAAGTACAGATGTGTGCAAAAATATGATGGTATGTGTGGGCATTGCAATATGGTAGCTAAGTACACAGAAGGCAGTTTGTGCAGTAGGGTGTGGAACAATAAGAATCTGTTCAATGACCAAATCCGTCTGTGTGTGTGTGTGTGTATTCTTAATTGATAACCGTTGCGTTTACTGATTGTTTTGCCACTGCGTCAAATTGTGTCTGACTCCTGTGTTGTCCTGTGCGTTTCCTCAGCCATTTGGAAATATTCTGAGCTTGGTCCCCCTGGCCGAGAGCGTCGTGAAGCTGAATGCCGTCTGTATGCAGTGTTTCAAAGAGGCCGCGTACACCAAAAGACTGGGAGCAGAGAAGGAGGTGAGCGGGTCAAGATGGAACCCCGTACAGTGTGAGGCGCATCAAAATGAGGGGCTAAGGACAGCATCTTGTTGTACAATTTATTTAAGTTGGTGAAATATGTGTAAATAATATAGGAACAGTGCACAGTAGACTAATATTAGACTTGAATATATTGTGAGGAACCCTAGCAGTTAGTCAGCATCTGTCCTTGCAGCACATATTGAAATTTTAAATCATCAAATCTATCTAGTCCTATTTTTATTGGTTTGTAGCTATGGCTGTTCTAAAGGCATGGATTAGGGCAGTGGTTCTCAAAGTGGGGGTCTCGAGACACAGCGGAGGGGGTCACAAGATGATTTTCAGATATTATATAGATATAGATAGTATTTTAAAATGATTAGAAAATTGATTAGAAATTGCATATTTTAGCCATAATTTGTAGTACATTTTAAACATTATGTTTGATGTATTATGCTACTAGCCTATGTTAAAATACATTAATATAATATTATGCCTACCTATTGGGGTCGCGCATCTCTGGCATTTTTGTTTTGGGGGTCGCGAGCTGAAAAGTTTGAGTACCACTGGATTAGGGTATGGTTTGGGGAGGGATAGAGAAGCAAACTAATAAAGAACAGGTTGTCTGTTTATCCCTTAGCATTTCACGGGTGCATTTAAATCAGTGATACCTCTGCTTATGAGCTCTAAGCACCAAACCTCTGACGTCTATAAGGACATTAATGAAGTAGGAGTCTGACTACAGTATGTCTAGGCTGGAAAGAAAACGTTGTCTCTAACTTTCTTGTTGTTCTTAGGTGGAAGTGATTGGTGGAACCGACATGTATCAGGCAGTCTGTAGAAAGTGTTACGGACATCTGGGGGACAAGGAGAATGGTGCACCCCTGAGGGTTGAAACCCCACTTGCAGGGAAACAACTAGAGCCCGATGTTCCAAGAAAGCTATTTTCCTCACTCTACCTCTGAACAACCCAGCTCTCAAGAGTTGAGGACTAATTGTTAAACAATGCGCGAAATAGCTTTTTATTTTCTTCTATTTTATGCAGCACAATGCTCGAGATTGACCTTAATTGATGCTGCATCTTAATGGTTTCTACAAATACATTTTCTACTTTAAATGTAGTCGGTTGTCTAGCTATTTTTGTAACCCTTAACCAGAATGCTAATGACGCTGCAATTGGCTGTTACAGTGTAATCTATATCAAATATTCCTTTTCGTTTTCATATCAAATATCTTAATTGTAAGTTATTTATTTTTTAAATGATTAAAAATATTTATTAAATTGAATTGTGCATTTCTTCCCCTTTTGAAAGTTGTTCTGTGGTGTTTGGCTAGATGAAGTTGTTACACAGGAATTAAAGATGCTGGTATTTAATCTGACAGTCAATTTAATTTAAGACATTTACCTTACCTAACTTGAAATTAAAGCATTTAAAACCAGACAAAATGAAACTTAATTTATTTTAAATGTCACACCTCTATAAATCACACTACACAACATAATTACAAAATTAAAGCAAAAGCACACACTGCATTTCAGTAACGAAGCTGCACACTGTTGTGCTGGGAAACACATTTGTGCAGGCAATTCTATAATCCTGTAAAACAAATCAAGCACTGATAAAATTCTAACTAAGTCTAACTTTAGACAAAGTTTTTATCAGTTAAACAAAAATACATCTCATTTTAACCACTAACCATAAGTGATTTTCAATGGCAACTGAGTAATTAAACTGCTGTTAAGGCTACATTCATTTGGCAAGTAGATTGCATTGCAAAGATAATTGAGAATAACAGGTGGTGCATGATCTAGTCAAAGATGTACACATCCTGCACAAAGGATAAATACTATACTGTAATTCACAAACTACACTCTGATATTCCTATTGCAGGGTCCTGTTTTTTTTCCCCCTGCGACTTAGAGCACCAATGACACTGACATTTGTTTCCCTATATTTGGGTTCAGTGAGCTGTATTGTTTCAAAACCGTCAGTTAGATGTAAATAAATAGTATGCTGTTATTTTCAGTGGAAACTGCTTCAAATACAACAGGACCACATGGTGTCAAATAAGAATTACATTGACATGTGCCCTGATCTAAGATCACTTTACACCGGTCAGTTAGGAAACAGTTGAAAGTGAGATTTCCTACAAGGACAAATTGAGTTAGGTGCTCACAAATCAGTATAAAGTAACCAGTACTCTTCAGGTGTAATGCTGAGACAGTAATCCACCATATAAATATGTTCAAACACAAAAAGGGTATGTCATTCTAGTTCCTTTTAAAAGCTTGTATACATTACCAATATGCATCCAGACAACCAACTGTAATCCTTATTAAGACTGAAATCATTGTGTTGGTGCCAGAAGCAAATGTGTCACTGGTAATGAATTAGCACTTAGAATATGAACAGCTGATATCTATGCTCTTGTCCCTCATTTTTTCCTGGATGTAAATTCACAACATTCCAACAATTAATGTGCCTATTTATTCAATTCCTCAATATATTAGCATCCATTGTCACAGTTAGGACGTATGTACAATATAATCTTACGCTACTTCTCTATCATTACTGAATCAGAAGGAAAGAATAGATATACATTTAAAACATTTGGCTTCATAGTTGGCTTTCCCCATTGTATTCAGTAGTTTCAGCCTTGTTTGTTATTACCGGTAAATATGGTCATTCACAAATCTTTTTGCTCACGTTATCAGCATAATCTGAACTAGAATATGTCGAGACAGATGAGTTAAACAGAGAATGCGGAGATCAGGCACACACAACCATTTAAAAATTACAGCTTGGCAAAGTAATGTAGACATTCCGCTTTCAAAATAATGGCATTAGGTTCCAAACAAACAGATGTTACCAATTTGTCAAGTGCTCTTACTAATAGATCTATTTTCAATGTTATGCCACTAAATGTAACCCTTTACCTCCACACAAAAAAAGGTATTCATTTTACACAGACTCCTACAGGATTAGCCGATTTCAGGTATAAATTGCATCTTTGCACACAAATCAGGTAACCCAGCCATCGGCATAATTATTATATAATATAAACAATAAAAAAAGCATAGTTTGTAACAGAACCTGACCCAAGAAGCCATGACAGTCTAGTACAGTCTAGTACAGTCTAGTGCAGTCTAGTGCCGTGGGGGGGGGGGGGGGGGGGGGGGGGGGGGGGGGGGGGGGGGGGGGGGGGGGGGGGGGGGGGGGGGGGGGGG
>JAODUK010063938.1:0-17325 GCA_027564635.1 Typhlichthys eigenmanni
ATTTTATGTTATTATTGTCCCATTGATATTTACTTCTGTTTTGTAAGGTGACCTTGGGTGCTTTGAAAGGCGCCTATCAATAAAATGTATTATTATTATTATTATTATTAAAGTCACCTAAACATGTAACAGTATTATCATACTTTATTTACAAACAACATACTTTCATATTCAGTATACGGAAAATATTTCTACTAGGCTTACATATATTTGCAAATGTGTGTAGTTAAGAGTTCATAGTCCATTCATCAAGCAAATGTCTGCTGAAATACTTAACACATAACTGCAAAGTTCCCTAAACATGCACTTATTATGTTTGAACATCAACAAGCTGCCTGACCTGGTTTGGTGCGGTCCTTCTCCACTACTATGCAGACTCGCTCAAACAACCTCTGCAAGCTGTTCAGTCTCTCTGCCATGCGCTTGCGGTTCTGCAGCGCGGCCAGGTCCGACTGGCTGTGGCGCTCCACCGCCATGCGGTTGCTGGCGATGATGTAGCTGGCGTCCAGTGAGCACACGTGGACAATGACGCCGTGGCGCTGGCGCAGAGCGGTCACCAGCTCCACGCCGCTGCTTATGCAGCGACTGTCCACCAGGATAGCTACTGGGGACTTGCTGCTTCCAGATGGAGCTTCCGTAACTGCCTTCTGCGGCAGGGCTTGCAACACAGAGGTTGAAGGGGGTGCCTGAGAGAGAGAGAGAGAGAGAGAGAGAGAGAGAAAAAAAAACAAAAAAAAACATTTCTTACAATTTTATTGCAACATAAAATTACAGTTCTAATAAGTTATTGGAAAACAGTATCCCCACAACACAATATCCCCTGTACAGTAGCTGCGTACATATTAGTTTGTTTTGGTGAGGAGTAAATGTAGTACCTCAAATTTGTTTGTTCTCCGTGAGAAATAATCCTATTGTCTCACATTTGTAATTGTTTAATGAGAAGGGACAATGTCAGTTAAAAGAAAGAAATCAGCCTCCAGGGAATGGTTTAATTACTTTTACCTTACATAGTGGAGTTGATCATATACCATCTAATTTTCATATTACATTTATCGTATTCCTTTTTTGTGTTAATGATTAATTTACCATTCAATCCTTTACATTTTTTTTTTATTTAATAAACTGTAAAGCACTTTGAACAACCGTTGTCTGTAAAGTGCTATATGCATAAAGTTTATTATTATTATTATTATTATTATTATTATTATACACAGAGTAATAGTGGTAGTAATAGTATATAGTATTTTGTGTTACCTGTGTTACCTGTGGGGGCTTCCGGCAGTCTAACAGGGACTCTGATTGCTCAAAGTCCAGCTGGTCAGACAACAGAGCCTCATTTTGTAACCTCTGGCGACACCTGCAGGACAGAGCAATAACTACATTGTTGTTGCAATATGTGGAGTTGTGTATGTGCCCTTGTGTATGAGGGCATGTTGGTTTTTTACCTATCTTCTTGCTGGCCGCTGTTTAACAGGCCTTTCTTCCCTTTGCTCAGCAATGATATCTTGGCTGCTAATGTAGAAGGAGTCTTTTGATGCTGTAGTGGTTTGTTGGACGCCAGGTCCTGTCGAGACACCGATGGAAGGCAGGGGGCAGTATTGTCCCTATCAGTCCCATGACTCATCTCTTTGACAACGTCCTCTAGTTCCTCCTCACTAGATTCTTCAATGTGTATAATGCGGGAGCGCTTGGTTTTCACTCCAGTGATAGCTTGGGGGCTCCTCTGCCCCGTCCTGGCCTCAGGCCTAGTGTTAGCAACGTTGTGGCGTAGTAAAGCTTTGCGTCTGGTAGCGTACTGCTTCCTACCATCCACGTAGGAGTCCTCCGGTATCAGGTCAATGGCATCTACCTCTACCTCCTCCTCACTGTAGACTACATCCTCCATATCGCTGCCTACCACAAAACTGTCCTCTTCATAAGTTTCATCCATTTCAGGCACCTAGGATTAAAAAGGTCAGGGGTTTGTTTTTAAAATAAAGTCACAATTTACTATAAAGTAATAACTTTATGTTGTTGGTAAACCTTTTAGGCCAAGAAAAACAAAGAATTATTTGCATTGTTTGTTGAACCTGAGAGAAGATGTCCATGTTGTGGTGTTTCTTGTAGAGCATTTTGAACTTGCCAGCAATTGCAGGGCTTCTCACAGACTTCAGATAAACCCCCTGCATCTCAGACTCTAGTAAATGGAGTAATGCATAGAAAGACATTATTGGTGGAATTTATGGTGCTTTCTTCTAAGATCAGATCCTTTGAGCTTATTAGCTTATTCTTTGTACTGAAGAAATTAATGAAATATCAAAGCATACGTTACAATTGAGGTCTATTTTTACTACAGGGTAGGGTTGCTGTATAGATGCTGAAGAATAATTGGCTAATGTGATTAGAAGAGTCAACTTCATCTAACAAATGGAGAGTATGTTATATGCTGTATGAAGCAGCTGTTTTGAGCGCTGTACCATCGAGACCCTGGGAGAAGTGAGAGTTGTTGTCCACCACGAAACCCTCAAGGGAGCAATTCTGGTCATCGCCGTCCTCTTCATCAGAAGACACAGAGTCCCCCTCGTCGTCCGACAGCTGTGCTTCCTCATCTAGGAAATGACGGGCGCCTCTGCGTTTGAGGGTCTGAAGGGAGGAATGTCGGACAATGTCAACACGGACCGCGGGAGACCATGTGACACAGAGACTCTTAGAAGGCCACGTCACATTTTCACGGACAGCGGGAACAGAACAACGGTTACAACAGAGGAAAGAAGAGGTTTGTAGTGAAGCGGTCTCAACCATAATATCCATTTGAAATCTGATCTTTTTTTTCCCCCTCATCTTTACATCACACATTCATAATATATTAATCTTATTCAGAATACATATGCAACATGTTAGTAGACAGACCTTAGCTTGGCCTTGCCCATGAGCCTGCCTTACTGCTGCTGCAGCCATTGCCTTGTGAACAGATACGGAGTCATTCTTGAAGTCATCGTCGGACACCGCACCTTCCTCCGTTTCATCAGACTGGAGCACGGTTCGTCAGGAAGACAGGACATTGTGTATGATCACGTATACATGCAGCGTGACTACACGTCATGTGAAATAACAGAGCCGTGATCTTGTAAGGCATCTCAACTGAGGGCTTTTGAGCAACATACGGTCTCACGTCGTAATGCAAACAAACAAGATAACGTCTTACTGTATTAAGTAAAGCAGCATGTGTCCTCTTCACTTGCAAAGGAGATTCTGTGTCAGTGAATACCTCGGACTGCGAGAGACAAAGGATTTACAGCATGTGCATTATTTGTTCAAAAGAGAACAACACGTGCACATCCCTTTACTGAGCTGCTAGGCAGCCAGGTAAGCTGGTTGCTATGCCAACATAGGAAGGTACCAAGGAGAAAGAAAAATGCATATGCACACTTTAGCAAACATGTATTTTGCATAGAAAACAAAGCACTATTGGACATGTATGACTATAAACATAGAAAATTCTAATTGAAGACAGCAAGTCATGGACAGTTGCCAATCAAATTTCATTTCAGAACAGCTAGTTAATAGCCCTAACTTATTATATATTAAATTCTAATGATGTGCATGGTGCATGGTGTGTGAAAAGTATTAGCAAATTACTCTTATTAATAATTCATCATTAGAAACACCTGTCACTTGATAAACTAAAGCATGGTCAAGCATCAACAGCATTCTCACCACTTCTGGAGAAGACAAGGGGTTTGCCTTGGTCTGACACCTACTTTTACGGACCCCGACTTCATCATCACTGTCACTGTTGAACACTTCTGAATGGAGAAGAATGAAACATGCAAATAACATGAGATACATACATGTTTTCTTTTTGTTCTTTGTGGCCATGAAGGTTTTGGAAGTAAAACCGTTTTGTTTTGTTCAAATGTAGACATTTCTGGTAGAAGACCGATGAGTGTTACAGCTTTTCTAGTTTTTTTGAAAAAAAAATAATTTCATTGTACCAACCCGGATGAAGTGGGGAGTTGAACGTCAACAAACGGTCCTCCTTGCTCAATGCCATGTATCCTGGGGCAACCGCGCTCTCTGTCTCAGCGGGACCTCTCTTCCTTTTCAGTTTGGATGATAACGAGGATCGAGCCCCGTGCAGGAGGGTCCGCCTGACCCCCAAGGACGCGATCGGAGATGGGAGAGAAGTCAAAGGTGAGGTCAGACATGGGGTCAGCGCTCTCGTCCCGCGTTCCGACGCAGCCAGCGACGTGGACGGCCTGGAATCACTGGCGACCCCTAGGCCTTTTCCATGAAAGAGACGACAGGGTGTGGACGAGCTAGCGGCCGTTGCTAGCAGAGGCCTCGTGGAGGCAGTTCCTGTCTGCTTCTTAGTGCCGGGAGAGGGGGTTACATGGGGCACAGACACGGCTTCTACTACTTCCGCTTCATCCTCAGAGTCATCCAGGCAATAACCGAGGTCAAAGTTGACGTCGAAGAAGTCAGCGGAGCAGTCAAAGGGCTCGGGATTCGGTTGCACTGCGGGAGGCCCCCCGTCGCTCGCGGTGTCCTTGTTTGCTACAGCATCGCCCGACACAAACGGACGCGAAGCTGCGGAGCGCGTGTCCATAAGGTCTGTGCCAGTTTCCATCGCGCTCTGTGGTTTTCTCGCCCCTGGGCAAGGCAGAGTGTCATGCACGCTTGTAGCAGCGGGTGTCACTTTGTGCATATTGTGCATTGCTTTGTCCACGCGACCGACCTCGGGTGTGTGTGCCGCGTGGCATTGAGACACGCCGTCACTTAAATGTGTAGTGGCTGTTCTATCACAGACGGGTTCAGCGGCTGGCGATGCATTGGGTGTGACGCCATCTTCAGGTGTCGGGATGTCTGGGATGGACAGTTCGAGGAAGGCTTCGTCGTCCATGAACAGGTCCATGCTTACATCCATCTTGGATGTGCACTGCTCCCGGGCATGAGGGCGGGGGGGCTGACAGCCCATTTCCGCATCGTCGAGCCCTTTGTTGAAGTCGACGTCTTTCGAGTCGCCATCGAAAACATCGTCCCAACTCGGACTGCCGCCCGCCACTGCATTCCCGTCTTGCGGGCAAGGGGATGGCAGCGGCTCCGGCTGAGGCGCGTCACGACGGACATCCCTGTCCTCTTGGCCAGCGAGCGTAACGTGAACCGGCTCAGTGCAAGGTGAAAACACCTCGTCATCATCGAGCATGAAGTCGTCGTCCTCCATGTCCAGGTCAAAGTTCACCTGTAAAGGTTGATGGTGCTCTTGGTCCTCCAGTAGAGAAGGAGAAATAGCGGTTGTGACGATGTCGCTCGGAAAATCCCCAAATTCCGTGGTCAGGGGTGGCGGTAACCTGGACAAAAGCTCAGCCACGTTGGCTAGGATAAGCCTAAAATTATCAGTGCTCTCTCTTCCAGGAAGAAGCTTAGTGCACGAGGAAGAAGCATCATCCCATTTAGGCAGGTAGAACATTGCCTGGAGTTCAAGGTCCACTTCTGAGCTAGACTCCTTACAGTCGATTTCGCTGATAAACTGTGACAGATTCTCTAAATGTACTGGCTTACTGCCCGGGTGTTTAGTTACGATGTTATCCATGTAATGGCATTGGACATTAGGTGTGTCGATCGTAACGCCATCTTCGGGAGGAAATTCCTCTCCCAGCATTCCGGAGTGGTCTGAGATGCTGTCACGTTTGACAGAATTCATGTCCTTTATTAGAGTAAATGGTGCTGAATCCAGCCCACCAACATTGCCCGTCTCTGTAACAACGTGAGACGGCTTGGGCCTGACGGTTGTGGTCTTCTGTCTCTTCCTGCTCGTGGTCTTTCCCTCCAGGTCAACATTAGCTTTGTGGAGGTAAGGTAGAAGCTCCCGCTCGTAACTGCACTCACCCTAAACACACACACACAGCTGAATGAAACTGGTCACAGCAATATATCAACTGTACAAAAGCCCCCATCTAACAAATGGTTCATGTCCACCTCGCTGTGCTACTCACCTTTTACACGCGCACACACATACACACACACACACACACACAACAAAACCCATCTCTTCATTGTCCACCACCTTGACTTTTTGTGACCGGACTAGAAACGCTCTAAGTTTAGGCCATTGGAGAGGGAGAAGTTGCTTAAAACGAGCTCCTGTGGTGTTTAGGTAGATAAGCTGGGACAATTGGACATTATATAGCCTTTATACTGTATGGGAGAGATGGAAAAAAAAAGAGCCTGGATATCTGGATAGAAAGTCATTCAGTGGGAAATACATTCCATTGGCTAGACAGCAGCTTAATTGAACATTTGTCTTTGGGCCTGCTGGGGCTTTTCAGGTCACTGAGCAAAGCACCAGGTGTACAGTACAGTGTATTCTCTATGCTTGAAGTGCTTTTAATGAGTAGATAGTACAGTTAAAGCAAGAGGACTGATTGACAATGATCTATGCTGAAACATTTAGTGATCAAGTGAAATCATTACTTTTGTTATTAACTTGCGTTTGAACACGTTAATTCAACAGCAATTAACGTATTGCTATTAACTTGTTAATATTGCAATTGGTATTTTAAAGCTTAGCCAATGCCTTAACAATAAGAGACTTTGGAATGTTCAACTGCCACAAAATTACTTCAAAACTATTTTCTGCTTTACACCACATAAAGTGAATTTCTGCAACTATACACATTAAAATATATATTCAAAACTAAAATTGTGCATATTACTTGATCTACTATCAATAGTTTACAACTTATGATTTCACCTGAAATCCTGCATAGCACTTTTATCCAAAAAAGGTTGATTGCTGCCATGCAAGGTGCAATCAACCACCAACAGGTAGGGGGTAGGGGGTTAGGCATTTTGCTCAAGAATGCACGTAGGTCAACACTTTGAACCTACGACCTTCCGGCTGGGAGCCCAACACCCAGACCACTCGACCATCCGAGTCTTCCATTTTATTTCTTGAGCTTTTACTCTTCTCTTTAATTTATTTATTTTTGTTGTTATTTTTGCTATTCCTAATTTGATCATTTAATTTCCCCTCAACCTCTCCACATAATGTAGTGTGTTGTGTGTAAATCTAGGTCAATGTGTCCTGGCCTACTTTATGCCTCCTCCTCACTTTACGCAACAGTTTGTAGAAACATTATATAATCAGAATAGACCCGCTTGCCTTCCCTGTCCCGTCGTGATGAAAAACAGAATGGTTCTGTGTGCTTCGTGGCCTTGAATGTGTATGTGGGTTTGGACAAGAGGATGGAAATGGAAGAAAAATGCGATCACACGATCATGAGCAGTTATGGTTAAGCCATGACAAACATCCCATGAGCAGCTCGGCTTGATCAAACAGGAGTAAAGGCAGTTGGCATGCATGTGTCTCTGAAGGACCACATTGGTGCTAAAGCTAATGAGTCAGAATTAATTAAATTACAGTCTTCTATAAAGCGCAATAACTTTGATACAATTTAAAACTGCTTTAGAAGGTGATTCAAATGTTTCTGGTGATTTCTCAAATGAGCGACTTAAAGTTTCACTTTGTAAACCTCAAACAATGACCTCAATAAGGACAATTCATATTGGAAGTAGCCATTAAAACACAGTATGTATTATTACTGGTTTACTACTTAAACAACATGCTGCTCGTGCATAAATAAAACAGATATTATGAAATAGATATTCTGATATTATGAATTGAATTTACAGGTATTTGTTCTCCTTTAAAATGGTGGTTACAATGCACCCAAGCAATTATAACAAAACAAACTTCCAATTGTCAGTTTCACCATAAGCTGTGACCCAGTTACTGGGATTTAGACAGACTTGGGATCTTACCCAATCTTTTGCAATAACAGGTGGCTGGATAAAAATGCCAGTTACCTTTGCTGGAACACCAGCTTAGAGAGACATCTTCTGTCTCAACTTCTTGATATTGAATATATGGTTGTGAAGGTTGGGTTTCTTTGAAACATGAAAACAAGATAAGCAAGCCCATGTTATGTAAAACTAATGGAAGTCAGTGCATAAGGACTTTTTTTTGTTTGTTTTTTTAAATACAGGCATCAAAACAATGCTGTCTTTCACAAAACAAGGTACTGTTTATACAGCTTTTCTATTTAATGAGTCTACCACTGGTAAAATATGTGTGGTTAAGATGTACAACTTCGTTGAACTGAAAGCAAACAGATTTAGTCAAGCACTGACTAAGCCCACAAAATTCTATTCTACTACCGTAGGTCAGCCAAAAGCATAAACAAAGTCAACACCATGTGAAATAATGTGAAGATATATAAATTAATGTATTGAGAACATGAAAAATTAAAATCGATCATTTCAGTCTGCTCATTGTGTCTACACAGATGCGCTTTTGACAGTTATCTGCCCTCCAGTTCTACAACTAATATCGTGGTTTAAATCGCTTCTGGCTGTTCTCATGCTCCTCAGCTGACTTCTGACTTCAGCAGGCTCTGTCCTGGTTAGTTGTATAATTATTCTGCCTTTTCACAACATAGCCTCATTTCACCTCCTTTCTAAAAGGCTGTGTGTACAATATGTAAACTTAAATGTAAACTCAACAACTACTTTTTCAGTTGTACGCTAGCTGCATACTAGTACTGTAGCAAGTGTATTGTGTGTATGACGATACTTAAATATTCAGTTCTTTGGTTGAAGAAGAGTTCTTTGTAATGGATCCTTGGATCCCACTGTACAACCTCCGAGAAGTTGGCAGCCCATATTACAAGAATGTAAAAAAAATGTTTTGATTTGTTTGTGCATGCTTGTGCATGCAAAATAAAAATGTGTGCACAAACCGTTTTAGAGAAATGAAATATTATATTATTTGCAATGGTGTGACATCCTTAGCCTCCTATTAATGCTACTATACATTTTAACTTATCACATTTGTTTGTGCATCATCTGTGCACGCTTGTGCAAACAAAACAAACATTTGTGAATCCTTATTTTAATTTATTTTGAGGTTTAATCGCTTATAGGCTTAACATGTAAACACACAAATTAATCAAAATACTTTTATTAACATTCTTGTCATATGGGGTGCAAACTTCACTGACACGGAGGTCACTAAAAAAAGTATATATGGCCTGGATAGTCTATACAAGGGTGGTTACCTCCTACCCAGAAGGTCTTGGTTCCATCTCCAACAAGCCCAGCCTATATTAAGCAAGTTGAGGTGAGTCAGTCAAAAGATAGTCAGTCAAATCACAAACACCTCTCCCTTCAGTGCCATAGGGTGCTCCATCAGAAGCTCCGCCCCATACATTGGAAATGCATTGCGAAGGCTATGGCATTGTAGTTGTGAGCGCTGTTCGCCACTTTGTTTGTGTTCCTATTCACCTAGCCATGGCTGTGTAGAAATACCGGATCATTTTTCAGCATGTGCGGAGAACGGTATGATAGCAGACTGCGAGAAGATATTTGGTGAATTTGACAAAAAGTATATTACAGGGTTCCCACTCTGTCAAATGTTAAATTCACAGATTTTTCCCTGACTCAATGACTAAATCTGAATTTCCATGATCTATATTAAATGGAAAAACAGACAATCAGAACGTTGTCTGTGTAAAAGGGCTATATAGCATGGTAAGGCAAACATTTGTATATATATTTTGCAAAGGTACTACAAAAGTGGTAAAACTGGCTTTGAAAGAGGAGGAGACCTACTTATGTGGGGGGTCTGGGGTCCTTCCCCATTAAATTATGAGCATCAAACGGCTTTTACTGCATTTACTGCATTCTGGTTAATTTCAAAGCACCAATTTGTGCCTTTTCGCCATAAAGTTATGGTGGAAATGTCTTTTTATGTAAAGGAAAACACTAAATTCAGGAACCAAGTGACAACATATAATACAGTAAGGCTCTTTGGAGTTATGTATTGTATCAAATCCTCCTGAATCAACTTTTCTCACTTAATATTATTCCTTCTGAGTCAAATAACACAGGCATGCTTCAGTCCTATTTTGTGTCTTTTGGTTTGGAAAGCAACATGCACACGGCTTTTATTCACATCACTGACAGTGTGGCTTATTCATGTCAGTGTGCACATTAGCGTGACTTGTTAAGACCTCAAAATCTAATAAGGTACTATAAATCATTTTGATTATTGGCAAATATACATTTTAAACATGCTGCAAATAAAATTCCCTGATATTACATGATTTGAACGTCATCATACTAACCCTATATTCTGACAGCAGTACGCTAAACATATACTACAACATATGATGTTGTTCATATGTACACTACCATTCAAACATTTGGGGTCATTTTGAAATGTCCTTTTTGAAAGAAAGAAAGAATTGGATTGATCAATCTGATGTTATTTTAGATAGAATGATAGATGTCTTAAAAAAACAAAAAAGCCAATTCTATGTGACACCAAACCTTTTGAACGGTGGTGTATGTATAGTAATGTAATGTATCCCAGTAAAGCACAGTACTGGGAGCACTGGAAGGCCTGTTCTCACCTCACTCTCCTCTCTCAGACGGTCGATCAGCTCCATCACCTTGACAAAGTGCTGACTGCGGAGGGAGTGGTCCACTGCGTGTGTGGGCATTGCTCGGCTCTGCCAGTGCCTCCACTCCCACAGAGAGAGCTCCCGTGAGGGGGGGCCATGACTGGAGGCTGCCTCCTGTTGGGTCAACGTCATTAACATCATCAGAGCACCTGGAGCCCATGTCCATGTGGAAACATCAGCTAAAGAACTAAAAGACTATTGTCCCAAGAAAGGTCACTACTATGGCTGAAAGTATTTAAATTAAACCTTAAGCCAAGACTAACGGAGCACGGATTAATGAAAGAATAAAGAATAAAATAAATGAAAGTCTAACTGCACCCCAGCTCTGAGTCTGACTCCACCCACTACACAACTTTGAGAAATTCTTCAAGGAGATGAGTGAGGGGAGGGGAGAGGCTGAGATGGGGGAACCCCATTAACGTTAACATTTTAATGTGATGACGTATGAGTGTATGGAGTGTACCGTTGAAAACCAGCCAGTTCCTGGGGCGAATTTTAACGGATATGACCTGAATATCCCATAAAATACAGATCTTTAACAGAGATTATGTCAATATTAACACCAGCATTGATGTGTCTCATCACAGATCAATCCTATTACTTAGCTCAAACAACACATTTTGGGGTGCAGTTACACTACGTTTAAAACTAAGTTGTATTTATATAAAGAAGAAGCACGCACTAGGAAGACAGATGCAGCCATAGTGGCTGTAGTGAGTGAGCGTACCGGCGGTGGCGGTTCACTAGCGAGGGACAGGAAGTGGGACTGCCTCAGGACGGGGTGAGCCTCGTTGCTTCCCATCCTCATGGTGGACGCCCACAAGGAGTACTCTTCAGCGCTGAGAAGCCCATCTGACTTCTGACATCTGCCCTTCTTGACTACAGTACACACATACAGCCCAACCGATTTATCCCTCGTCATGTCAATAATATATAAGATAATAATAATAATAATAATAAGATATACTGGCATGTGATGTTTCAAGAAAATAATTACTATGGTGCCACGGATGCTTTTTGCTTCATAAAAGTAAAAACTAATTATACAGCTTTCAAATACAAATACTTACTAGCTTATAAGAATGCAGTGACGCCTACTGACCAGAGGAGTCGCCATCAGCTTAAGTTTACATACACCTGACACCTTATCTGGTTTACATACACCTGACATCTTGTCTGGTTTACATACACCTGACATCTTGTCTGGTTTACATACACCTGACACCTTGTCTGGTTTACATACACCTGACACATTATCTGGGATACATACACCTGACATCTTGTCTGGTTTACATACACCTTACACCTTATCTGGGTTACATACACCTGACACCTTATCTGGTTTGCATACACCTGACATCTTATCTCGTTTACATGCTCTGCCAGACTACCCACTGGACAGGTAGCCAACTTACGCATGTTTCGCAGGTGGATAAGTGAGGGCCGTCCCTCGGAGTGGGTCGGCCGCCCCCTGTTCGGACGCCTGCTGCTCTGCTGGGGGTCAAACTGGCCGCATGCGATGTGCATCTTGTGCAGGCTTGGCGTCATCCCCTCGGGCAACATGCGGGGGCTGCTGGGATACATGCGGAAGCTCCTGCTGTTGCCAATGATGGACTTGTACACACTTTTCTTGTTGCTCTGACTCTGGTTGTAGATCTGCAGAGTAATTAAAGATCCAGACAGCCAAAGGGGCATGCGCTCTTAAGAGTTTTAAACTAAATATTTTTGTATATATTTTCATTTAAAGCAGAAAATAAAATGTATCAATTGTGATTGTACAGTATGCGTCCATTTGCTTAAATAGCAGAAAATCATGAAATGCCGGTTAAACCTGCGTACCCTCTCCTCGCGCCCCTCAGCCAGGATGACAACGATGCGGCCCTGCCGCTGGCGTCCGGTGCGGCCCATGCGCTGGACCAGGCGAATGGGGCTCTTCTGGGCATCGAAGCAGACGATGAGGTCCACTTCCCCGATGTCCAGCCCCTCCTCCCCGACACAGGTGGACACCAAGGTGTTGAAGCCCCCCTCGCGGAACTGACGCACCACCTAGCACCGAAGCACACGCCTTGAAAACACCATCTGAACTAGCAGATGTTCTGATTGCAGCATGTCTGATTGCACACGTCTTAATCAGATATTGTAAATGTTTTGTATGGAGGAAGAAATATATGAAGTAGACGTGGTGTGCAGCTAACACGTGACTAACATGAAAATCTTTGTATTTACACAGGCTTTCGTTAACTCTTCGTCTTAACATCGTTTTATATTTTAATGTGTGGCCCATTTTAACTGTGTTGGTTGGTTCCCTCTCACTTCTTTTTACCCGTCATGTTGATGTTTTAATGTAAAGGGCGTTGTGATTTTATATCTGAAATATAAAAATAATCAGATACTTCTACACAGCTCCAGCTCCGTAAATAGGAACATAGACAAAATGGCGAACACCGCTCACATCAACAATGCAGTGGTACTTCGCTTTGCTTCACAATGCGTTTCGATGTGTGGCGCGGCGGCATGAAGGGATATTGTTTTGATTTGAGCTTAAAGTTAGCAAGCGTTCTCGAAAATGACTAACCCTGCATTTAATGTTCCATCAAACAAACTGCTAATAAAATGTGTTTTCTAGTATTAAATTCATATTGCGAACATGACACAAACTCAAAGATATCCATCAACAGCCAGGTTGCAGACTTAATTAAGTGTCTACACAAACACAAGAGAGGTGTATGGCCTATATTGTTTACCTCCAGCTGTTCCTTCTGGGTGAAACCTTTAACACCCTTTCCTGCTGAAGCTTGGCCCATAAATGTCATCACCCTGATCAGAGGTGCATGGCGGTTCAACATGGCCGCTATCTCCTGCACGCTCTCCCGAAACGAGGAGAAGATCATGACACGTGTATTGGTTGGTCTGGGGTCACCACTAGGCCCTGAATCTACACAACAGGACAAAAACAACTCAAGACATTTACCGTTTATAGAAACACAACACATAAGTAAGCAGAGTAACAACATAGCAAAAACATTTATGGCATCAACTAACAGGCAGTTATTCAGGAGGATTTCATATAACCAGAAGTGGTTGGTGCAAGTCACATCTTCATATCAAAATTGCCACATCAAAATGCCACATCTCCCAATTTACAAGAGTATTACAACACACAGTACAGGTTTTTAAGGATAATTTGACTATCATTTTTTGCCGGCTGATTTAGGAGTCTCTCAAATGTACGTAGACATAAAGTCGCACAATAGCACCATGGAGGTTAGGTGTGGTTGGAACGGGTTAAATGTCACTATTTTGTGAAGTAAGTGCACTGCAAAAATGTTTTTAATTTTTTGTTTTAATTTTACACAGTATTACCTGATATTTTAGAATCTCATGTGATTTACTCATATTTAATGTTTAAAAAAAAAAGACAAAAGAGCGCGAAAATGGCAAGGAGATGTGTGTCTGTGCAAAGAATACTGCACAGACACCAAAAATAAATGAATAAACAGTAAAAGCACCATTCATTCCTGTTGAACTTTCCACCCAAAGTTTGAAGTGCCGCACGACGACCTCTTCGAGTTTCTGCAGTTTGGGGTGACTGTAAAAGAAAGACTCATCTGGACCTGGAAGCAATAAAGAGCAGAGGACGTTAGTCAGGCCGCAATTGTAGTTACAGCGATGCTATAAAGTACATTGCATGTAAAGGTGCTTTTATTGTTACATGTTGCGAAATTCATCCTCTGAATTTAACCCAACCCTCAAGGGAGCAGAGGACCAACTGGACCAACTCCAGGTTGGAGTCAGTGTCACTGGTCAGATGGCACTGACTGGAGAGTGAGCCTAACATGTTTTTGATAGCGGGGGAAACCCACGCAGACACGAACATGCAAACTCCACACAGAAAGGCCGGGACGACCGGGGTTTGAACCCGTGATCTTCTTGCTGTGAGACCACCGTGTTGCTTGTGACATCATATTAGTTTATAGGCTTACTGCATAGTTTAAAGGTGGTGAGTGACACACATCAACGCATTTGCCTGCCAACCAGGACTGTAAGCTCATCATTTATACAACCTGCGCACTTCAGAGTAAAATAAATCTGTCCAGGCCATAGCGACTGAGTTTGTGTACCTGCTGCTGGTTTCAGAAACATAGCTTCCATCTCCCGGTAAAAATCCATGAAGGTCGGTGTGCGCTGCAACTCATTCCTGGCCCTAGACATCTCTGCCCCACACACACAGAACCAAGTAAACAGTGAAGCATATTACAGTGCTTACATCTATAATACACTGTGACAATGTGACAACTATTAATTGTACATTAAAATGAATTATAATTATAATACAATAATAGCATATATATTTCTAAAAGTTATTAATGGATGTTATTTTGGGTTTGGTATCTATAGTATTTTATACCTAGTCTGCATTTCCCGAGCCACATTCTTGACTTTTCACCATTTATGCAGACCAGAACGACCCAATTTTTATATGCAAGTCAATGGGGCGGTCCACGGATTTCACCAGAATATATTGCCCATTATTTCTCTCTGGGGGCATTCATTGGTAGACGCGCGAGACCATCATGTTCTCGTGAGCTTCAGTTTCACTTTGCCGCAAGAATCAGTCTGGAGAGCTCGGAAATCGTCGCGTTTCAGGCCAGTAAACCTAGTGTGTTGCTAATTGCCGATGGCAACTGTTAGATACGGGAGTGGTTTTGGTGTGACGTACGCGACTTGTCACAGCTTGAGTCCAAAACGCCTAGATGATACAATATAGCATCAGCTTCATTACAGTTTATTTGAAGAGCAAAGGCAATGCAAAATATGTTTTCACTCTTCTGCTGACGTTTCTACTGCAAGAGTGGATAACAACAGACTCTGCTGGTTCACAAGTACGTCCAATCACATGCAAAGCATTTCTTTGAAAGGGTCTGCCCTTTCAAAACAGCTTCAATGACGGCTCCCGAGATTGATGTCTTAACAGACACGGATATCTGGTGTGTCAGGTTAGTTCATTTGCATTGTGAGTATATTACATTAATTCCCATGTCTAAGGCCACAACGGTATTTCTGCAGCAAACTGTTTAGGGGTTAATTGACTTTGTTTCAGGCCATGCGTGGTGAATTCAGCTACCTACATCAGCCTCTACGTCAGCCTCAGCATAATGCTCACCTAATGACTCCATGTTTGCTTCCATTAAAATGCATCGCAATGCTCCATCTTTGTTATTATTCCAGTATCTTTGGATAAACGTGAACATGCTGAGGTGAGGTGACCTACCTCTGGATCCATCCATGATGCTCTGGAAGTAGAAGAAGAGTGACCGTAGGCCCATCTGCAGCAGCAGCTCAAAGCCGTGGTACAGGCTGATGCAGATGGCAAAGTCCCCCTCCAGCATTCCCACCATGAGACCCTGGAGACAACATGAAGACAGTCTGGATGCAGTAACCAATGCAGTGACTTGGCAGGAGAGCATGAAGCCTGCACAACATCATTAATCCTCCTTCTTCCCACACATTTTTACAATAAAGCAACGCCTTTAGTTGAAAAATGTAATAGCGGTAGAAATACAACTATAATGTAGAGGCATATTTTAACAAGGTTGATTGATGAAAGGAAATGTAAGTGAGTGACATATCGTGTATTCGTTGTGATCCATCCTGATGATGTACAATGAATACATTAATGGCCAGTTATATTCAACAGTCTTATCTATAGTGTGTTTGGAAAAGGACATATTGAGATTAAATCTGAAGCTCTGTCCGACTTCTACAACACAACAAATGTCAAAGCTAACACTAAATGGCACCAGATAGAACATCATTTAACAGAGGTTCCAGTGGACGGCACTTGTGCATTCGATTTTCAGAAGAAGGGTGGCGACTTTTCACCTTTTATGCAGACAAGAACGGCCCAGCGTTCCATGCAAGTCAATGGGGAAGTACACGGACTTCACCAGACTATTGCCCATTATTTATTTCAGGTGGCATTAATGGATATTTTGAGTATATAGCCTGAATTCCCAAGTACCTATGATCAATCTGAGGCCACAACAGTATTTCTCCAGTGAACTGTTTCGGGGTAAATTGACTTTGTTTCAGGCCATGCGTGGTAGATATAGCTGCCTGGGTCCTGCTTATGTCAGCCTCCACAACAAAATGCTGTTGGTGACACGCCCACTTAAGGGACCTGAAGCGTTCCATTTTTGCTTCCATTGAAATGCATTACAATGCTCCATCTTTCTATCATTCTTAAAATATTTGATGGCACTGTCAAATTGAAAAGTGGTGCATTATGGGTATGTCACCTTGATGTGTGGGGGGGCATTCCTACGAAACTGATCTCTGGCCAGGATGAGCTGATATTTAGTAAGTGTTCGCAGATCTTTGTGAGCCATCACCCGGTTCTGGACCAGACGAGACATGAACTTCTCCAGCACCTGTAAGGACCAAAAACAAAGTATTAAACTGTGGATAAAGAGATCTGAATACGCAGCTAATATTTTATACAAGCACAGACGCATAGTTTTGGCCTTTTTGAAATGTGCATGTTTTCTCTGATTAAAAACCTCTATCTATGTTCGTTGTGAAACATTATTACAAATTCCCATTAGGCGTACACACAAAAATAAAACAGTTGGCTCACAAGGCCTGACACAGAATTAGTAACTGCAATCACTGTCAGGCAATAAACCATGATACATGTAGGATATATTCTGCCTGTCCTAGTTTCTGAGTATGAATAACAGCAAGAAGATCTCTCTTCCTACCACCACCTTCTCTCCAAATTCACCTCCTCTGTTTCTGCAGCCAAAACTACATTCTACCA
>JAODUK010063949.1:0-17323 GCA_027564635.1 Typhlichthys eigenmanni
TATTATATATTTTTATTTTTTTTGTTGTTGCTTTTTTTTGTAATTCATATTCAAAATGTTTAGGTGAAATGTTAACTAACATGGAACACAAACAGTGCGGCTCCGAATGTGCATTTGTATTCACACCAAATGAATGTCATTTCAAGATCAAACTCTTTCAATATTTACTCTGCAATGAGAAATAAATAAACACATCTCAATAATTTCAGTGTAAGATTACAGTACATTTCATTCCCCTATTATATATAACCCAGGAAAACCCACTGAAGGCAGGTGGTCTAGTTTTAGTGGCTGCCATGTTGCGTTGAGACCACACGCTCAACAATCATTGCACATGCTGTCAGAGTGCCTCTGAGCAAGATGCAGAGAGAGAGAGAGAGAGAGAGAGAGAGAGAGAGAGAGACTTGGAGATAGAGCGGGAAACTGAAGGTGCTTAGAGCCACTTGCTAAGACCTCCATGTTTTTGTTTGTTTGCTGCTCTTTTCAGAGCACCCCCGCTCCCTCTCCAATTATTTAAGTTAGGCTGCCCGCCAAGTGTCGTCTCCACCACCGCTCTCTCTCCGTCTGCCCCCTTTACTTACCATCTGTGGCCGTAGCTGCAACACATCTCTCTCTCAGCCTTCAATTGCTTTGATTGCGACAAATGAGTTTCGGCAGAAAGTGAAACCGCCCTGCACTGTTCTGTCGCTGTAATGTTTGATGTATGCGCTCTGCTACTCTGATAGGACATAACGTATACAAAATACAGCGTGGGTTAAATATAGAAACCTTTTGGTGCCCCAGCCGATATCTCTCACGCATCTTAATTGTTGACTCTTCTCCCAGATGCAGTGACTGCGGTGAAACTCTCAATTCCCTCCTTGGCGGTGGAGGGGAACACTCTGTCTCTAAATTGTACGTGGGCGACTGGAACGCAGGTGACGGTCCAATGGGGGAAGGGGGGCTTGTCCATCCCCACCGACTCGAGGATCTCCATCTCGCAGGGCTCCCTGGTCATCCAGCCCTGTAACCGTGGGGACTCAGGGGCATACTCGTGTACTGCCAGCAACCCCGTCAGCGCCGCAACGGCCACGGAGAGCCTCACCGTCTACTGTGAGTTAGCTTGCGCACTTGTAGCCACGTATGTATGGATGCTGTAGTCCTAGCATTGGATGCCATACCGCAGTGGAACACAATATCTCAGCGTACCCATGAGGCAACGCATTATTACCCTGAAAAGGGCTGTGATAGCGTAATTGGCCTTATTGATTACATTTTCATCTCGTACGTTATGTGGCTCTGAGGCTGAGTGGGTACAGCGACAAAAAAAGAGAAGACTGTAATGCTGTTGTGATTGGTGGGCTGCTTCCATCTGGGGCCAAAGTTAAATCTCACTTGCATGGTGCTCCAATTACGCACCCGCATAATGGCATTGTGTTGGGCCTTTTTTTTTTTCGTTTAGTTTTGTCCTTATCGCACTTGTCGCTTTACATAAGATGATTGACAAATTATACGCCCAGGGAAATGACCCTAATAGATAGTTTTTCCTCACCCACTAGCCCCTGTTCTGTATCCCACCAACCCCACCACAAGCGATAATTACATCGCATTGTGCATCTTGGCTCTTTCCCACCGTCTGAAAAATTAGTGCGTCTGCGTACAAAGTCTGGAACATTCCTTAGATAAACACAGCCATGGAATGGTTGCCACATTATTTCTCAGTCCTACGTACTGTATTCTGGCATGGTTCACGGGATACCACTGGAACTCAGTGTGTTCAGTTAGCATCATTCCGTCAGCCGTTTAGCTAAACACTTCACGGCTGCCGGAGCCCTGCTAGATTGTGACTCTTGTGCCGCTGCTCCCCCCTCCATATGGAACCAGATGGCCCGGATACCCCCGCCATCGCCAGGTTGACGGCAACCCAGTGTGTCGGGGGAGGGGACACTGTGGCGGGACAGACGGTGCGCCTCACGTGCACGTCCACCTCGCTGCCCCCCGCCCTCTTCTCCTGGCAGTACGACGGGCTGCCCATCGGGTCGGGGCAGCCGGGCAACGGGGTGCTCGACGTCCAGACCTTCTCGGCCAATCAGAGCGGGAGCTACACCTGCGTCGCCCAGAACGCCATCACCGGAGGGACGTCGCAGCAGGCGATCGCCCTAACCGTCGTCGGTGAGTTATGGCTGGCGGACGGCGGACTGTGAGAGCGATCGCCACGGTCTGATAGGTTTGGGCCCCGGCCTCTGTATTCGTCTTCACGACAGGAGAGAGGGACAGACCTCTCCTCCTCCCTCACCCCCCCCTCCTTCCCCAGAGATTAATTTGGTGAAAATGTGGCCAAGGTCATTCAGTGACTTTCACCCAATCTTTCTTCCTTTTTTATTTTAACCTACCTCCCTCCCTTCCCCTCTCTCTCTCTCTCTCTCTCTCTCTCTCTCTCTCTCTCTCTCTCTCTGTTCAACTACTTTCTTTCCTATCACTTCATCATTCTTTTTTGGGTCTTTCTTCCCCTCCTTTCCCCTTATTGCTTTTTGTCCTTATTTTATCCTGCAGTCTGTCTTGGCACCAGACCTATTATCTTTATTAATTTTCTCATCTCTCTCTCTCTCTCTCTCTCTCTCTCGCTCTCTCTCTCTATCTCCCCCTCTCTCTCTCTCAGGCACATGTCTCAGTCCAGGGGCAGTGGCGGGGATCGTGATTGGCTGCGTGTTCGCGCTTTTCTTAATCATCCTGCTCATTCTGGTACTGGCGAGGTGGAGGAGGTGTAAGTGCTCTGTGTGTGTGTGTGTTTATGCGTGTTTATCTTCAGTTCCTTTTGACCCCCACTTGTTAACATCACTCTGATATGTTAAGTCATACACTTAAATGCCTTTCATTATCACGTGTGCAAGGGTCTGTATGGGTGTGTGTGTGTGTGTGTAGTTAACACAATAACCTGGCTGTCTGTACTAAGAGGGTATTTGTACGAATCTATTATCACAGTGAACCAGATACTGGAGAATTTTAGGGGCCAGCAAAAGACCAACCCAAATACCAGGATTATAGTAAGACATGGCAACAATTTGATGACATTATTGACATTGTATACATTTTGCCCTTTTGAGGGAGCTAGCGAGCTTCTTGTCTCCAAAGTAACTTTCTTGTTCAATCTGTCTCCCTCCCTCTAAGGCAACGGCTCAGCTGCCACAAGAGGCAAGGAATGTAGGCCAAGGTCCCCACCCACCCCTTCATGACTCCGACACACATCAGCCCGACCACATGTACGGCGTCTCGCGCCAAGGTCTCAGTGTCCTCCACGTCTCCGACACTTACCAGCACGATGAGCGTGGGTTCCTGCACAGCCGTGGTCACAATAGCCATTCACAGCCACACAGTGGCGTCGACAACCTGACCTTCGCAGACGCAGCTCCCGCGATCGCTAGCACTAGCGCTAACGTTAGAGCTAACGCTAACACTCGCGCTCAGCAGCAGAACTCCAACGTCGTGATACAGACGGGCGCCCCCCAAGGTGTTTCCCAGCACCCCACGCTGCATTTCAGCCTAAACACAGACGGCAGCGCACAACCCCCCACCCTTCACGTCAATCTCAACTCCTATCCAACCGGTGGTCAACCGCCCCTTCCTCTCCAGACCTCTCTGGCGGACGTACCCATCACATCTCACCAGCAAGGCCCGCTCCAGACTGGGCAGTCGACAGCAAATCCCAGAATGCAAAGCAAGCTGCCTTACATTCGTTTGGAGCCTAGGAGGCTCGGACAGTCCATCGAGCCTGAACACATTCCCACCGGACACACTCACTCAAACAGTCGCCACAGCAACGCGCAGGCGTCCCGTCAGGACCGGCCGTTGAACGAGCGGGCGTCCTCCGCCAGACGGCGTCGCCAGATGCCGTGGGACCGCCTCAGGGGCACGCCCCCGTACCCCAACGACGGCGGCGAAAGACGGCAGACGGCTTCGCCGTCTTCCTCCGCCGACGGTACGGACTACACCGGCCAGAGCCAGAGCGCCAGAGCAAGGGAAACCCCGCCTCCGTCTCCTCCAGCGGCCCGCCTGGTTGGCCGACCCAGACGCAGTGAGGCCGAGGCCACCGGCGCCCCCACACACACGCACAGAGCAGTGCCTCAGAGCCAGGCTGGTCCTAGGCTGTCTCCAGTACTGAGACCCAGCCCCCGGGCAGTGCCTCTCAGCAGCCAGCAGCTCCCAGCAGGCCCTGACTCCAGAGCGCTGGCTGATCCTAACCACCTGCCGCAGCTCGGAGCCCGGCAGGTGGAGATGCCACCGCAGGGGCCGGACGCACGCACCCAGCCTGCCCAGAGGGACTCCCCTCCCCCCTCCCAGCCTGCCAGTAGGCCTGCCGAGTGGAGCTCCCCTCCAGCCTACCAGCCCACCGGTCAGCCTCCCCAGAGGGGCTCCTCTCCCCCCGCTCAGCCCACTGCTCGGCCACCTCAGAGGGGCCTCTCTCAGCCCGCTGCTCGGCCTCCCCAGGGGGGCTCAACTCCCCTGGCCAGCCTCACCCAGGCCGCGCTCCAGGCACATACTGAGAGGAGCCAGACCTTCCAGAACCGCAACCAGCAGACGCAGGCCGCCCTGCTTCACCCCAGCGGAGGGCCGGAGGCCCGGCAGCCGCCCACGGCCCCTCCGGTCATCCCCCTAGCCCAGTTCCAGGCACTTCCCAAGGTACATACAGGCCCAACCTGGCTTCCCGTCAACCAGCATTCTCAGCAGCGGCCCCAGGCGCAGCATCATCGCCATGGAAATGGCCCCCAGCAGCGTGCCAATGCGCACAGGCCCGTCCCCGGCCAATGGAATCCTACCCACTTCAGCCAGCCACCACAGGTGGGTGAAACGGAGCATGGTAGCTTTCCCCGTTGCTTTCCACAGGTGGCGTATGCTTTAGCGGCAATGTCTGTTTCCAGCCTTTGTGTTTGTTTCTCTGTAGTGTGCTTAATGCCTGTTACACCCTGCTTACAGCCTGGGTTCCACTTGCTTGCCCGCTGACAGTTCCCTCTCACTCTTATGTTTTTGTATTGTGTTTTGCGGGTGGTTTGACAGCCGCTTTTAGCACATCTCAAGTTGCGGGAGTGACAGGGAGAAGCCCTGTCGGTAAATTATTATTATTTATGTTTTATTCAGTCTGCGCCACAGAACATTTGTTTGTGACATTGTGGCTCGTGTTAAAAGTAGGCCATTGTGTCAACGCATGCTACATAAACGTGACAGTTTGGTAATGAAGGGCTTGTTCTGTCTCTCCGGCAGCACATGCACAGAGGGAGGCCAAGATGAAGGCAGATGTCAGCTCCCTTTGCTTTGCAACAGCACTGTAACCCACTGACTAAAGGAACAGCTGAAAGACATGAGACAATGTCTACCGCCAGACAGCACAGGACTCTCCAAAGGAAGCAATCCAAACTCATGTTGACTCTTCCAACTGTATTTTTGCAAATGTGGGTATTAATCACGGCCATTTCCATAGCAATTGTCACCCAAGTCTGCCGTCTATCAACTGAACTGTCAACCTGCTGCCAACACATTTTCTGTCAACGTTCCCTGGAAAATCTTCTTCTATGTAGATCTACATATATTCATTTAATTAACATTTTTAAATGATAAATGAACCTGGCAGTTAGCTAGCAGTAACAGCCATAGCTGGCTAAACTTGCAGCGCTAACTGATCTGATAAGAAGCTGCTCTGTCAGAAATTCAGTGTAAAAACACGACAGCGCTGGTTATGCTACACGAACGGTTATCAGCCATTTAATGCTCTTTGCGTGAAAAGAATGAGGTGTAAGATCTAGCATAATGTGCAATCTCATAAATAATCAACCTGTGTAGGATACTTCCATATGGAGTGTAATAGCAAGTTTTGTTTCCAATTGTTGTAAAAACAATCCAAGTGTTTTAAACAATAATGGCTTTGTAGAAAATTGTGCTTTATGTTTTAGATATTCTATTTTAGATATATATATTAGATCTTATTGCTTAAAAGTGAACACACTGGAAGAGTAGTGGAATGTTATAGAAAGAAAACAACAGGATCTGCCGGAGAACCTAGTGAGGGCAGCTGTCTCTCAAGGTCAGGCGTGTGGCACAGTGTGGTCTCTGATGTCGGCTCAGCATGGCAACACCTTAGTTACCAGGCAGGCATGAGAGGTCATCGTCACGCCGGGACTAAGGATTATGCTTAACAGTTTAGATATCCTTACAGAAGCTTATTTGAGGCAGACAACTTTCTACTATAGGGCGCGCCTTTTTATGACGCACACGTTTTACCCACACCTAGCTAACGTGGGTTATAAACTATAGTTTGTTTTTAGTGTTCATATGGACACTAAGGCACAAATACTGTATGGCAAGTATCATGAAACAAAAAGTTGTGCATTGCTCCTGAACAAACCTACTTTGGTTCCACCATTGTGACTGAGCAGCACATGCTTAACAATGCACTGCTATAGCTTTGTTAATTATATAGACTTTCTGCAACAATGTGAGCAAAGGAAAAGCAGGCCGAGATTAATTCCAATTGGATGGCCCAAGAGGGAAAAAAAACAACCTGAACCAACGTAAAGGATAAAGCAGTAAAGGCTTTATTTACTTAGGCCTGTTTATTTTATGCCTTGTTTACAGATCTCTCTCTAGACGCTGCTCAATTGAGCAGATTCGCTTCAGCAGTGGGCAGAAGTAATGCTTAGCTAACTATGAAGGGGACCCCACGACTGGATGGGTGCTTATTAATTAAGCTTTTTTATGTGACTCAAATGACTCAGAAAACAATCACACCTGTGCATGAAGGAGGTCAAGTGCAGGGAGCATAGCTGTTGTCTGAAAAGCAGTGCAGCGACCTGGTCGGGATATTTGGTGGCTCATGCTTAGCCAAATGAAAATTATAATTTTTATTTTATTTAATTGTAAAGCGTGTGTATTCAATGATAATGATATAATCTCTCAGGGCACAGTACACAGGTGGGATAGGTATTGCATCAGTTGAGAATATGATGACATTAATGATGTAAAGCAGTAGGCCTAGTATATTTTACTTTCTGTAACTCTTTACTGAAAATTTTTATTTTCCCATAAATACGTTAAAGTTGGTGTAGGCTAATGTACAATTGTGTTAATTTAGAGGACAATTTTTGGTATATTTGGTATATGTGGTGAACAAATGGTGTATTAGCTTACATGCTTACTATATCTTTAACTGACACCCAGTCCCATGTAGCAAATAATTGTTTACCAAGTCTAGGCTACTGTATTCACATTGATAGAGTAAATATATATGTATGTTCTCAAGGTCAAAATGTGTACTGGTCAGACAATATGTAATATATTGTTTAATTATGTGGCTTTACTGCTTAGGGAAATCCTTACACTTTTACTATATTGTGATTACTTGACAAGGAATGTTATGTGCCTAATTTGCATAAAGAGTAATTTATCTGACCTAGTTTTATTTTTATAAAAATTAAACAATGTTTACAACTGCTATAGTCCTTTGACCATTTGTTTTGGAAAACTTGAACACATGATGCCAGTGAGTCCCAGTGGCGAAATATATAAATCATCTGAGAACCTGAATTGGTTGGCAGGCTGATGCATATCCATGTTGAGCAGGCAGACCTGTACAATAGGAGACTATGCACAGAGCATTGATTCTCTCATAATCAGACCTGTGCCTCCCGCTGGTTGTGGAGGTTCTCCTGTTCATGCAGGTCACGGCTCCATCCGTGTGGCAACCTCCAGCTCCAGCATCACCCCTGATGAACAGTTCTGCTACTCACCACTTCTAGTAATGAGTGGAGATGGAGTAGTGCATCTGAGAGTGAACCTGGTGCCAGAAAAGGGCAATGCATTTCCCTGTGGTTACCACCAGTGCAGGCGGTAATTTATGTTCGTTTGGCTACATTTCTCATTCAGTACCGTGGGGGTCTTGCACTGAAATCAACCAGGGCGCCGCTAATGGAAACACGTCACATACTTATTGATATATTGTAATGAAATGTGTACACTTTGGATTGTTCTTGCAGGAAAACTGGTGTGGCTCCTGGTAAGCCTTATTTGTGCTCATGACCCATGATGTACAGTAGTTTCAAGAAAAAGTGAACCCCTTGGAATGACCTAATTAATTAAAGTAGGGTTTGGTATTCAGATAAGTCACAATAATGGACAAACGATAAACGACAAACGAATGATACAAAAAATAAACTTTTTTCCCAAAACATTAACATTCCAAGGTGGTCAGGCTGGATAAGGTACAGTATGTGAACCCATGTGTATTGTGTTATTGTGGCTAAAACCACATTCTACATGATAATTAGCAATACAGGTCATTCCAAAGGCGTCACTCATATGCATCTGTAGAGGAAAAAAGCCTTTTCAGATAAAAATGCAATAGCCTAGTTAACATCACATGGAAGAGGAGGGGTATCAGACCCCTGGGCCAAAAACTTGAGTGAAAGTACCATTTGTGCTGCATGTGGAGTGTGCCGTTTCTGGTGTAGGAAATACTAGTATTGAAATACTAGTATTGAAACAAAGCACATTTGCATTTTAATCTGCGGATTCCTTTATTATAATTTTTTTCTCTGATTTACTTTGCCTGTTGCAATTAATTGTAATTGTTTACTTATCCCTCAGAGGCTCAAATTAAAGGCAAACCTAATTTAAGTGTGATGAATACAAATACTGTGTTTTTGGTGCCTGTTTAGCGTACTGTTTTCATGTGTGGCAGCATGTGTGTGGGTGTCAGTGCCCACAAACAGTCCCCCTGACTTCAGCATGGTGTCGTGCTGTTGATACCAGAACACCACAGGAAGGAGAAAAACAACATTATTTTGTTAGAAACAACCGCTTTACAATGAAATACTGAATTATGTCATTCTTCCACATGTCAGTATTTTGAACACATCACTGTATTCTGTGATGAATGCATACAAAATGTTATCACCATGCCAGAATATAGAAAAGATTAGACACACTAGGTATCATAAATGAACGGCCCATGGTTTATTAGCAATACTCCCCTTCAACATCCTTGACACACTAGTGCGATTCTCAGTGGGAGGTTCCTGGTACAATAGATACCTTAACTGCAATGGCATCACTTCTGCACAGACGTAGACTGTTGTCCCCTGTGGTAATCTAATTGGCGTGTGTCTCCAGGATTTGGACAAAGAAAAATCATAATGTATTATCGTATGCATACTGTCTGGACAGAACATTAAATACATTTAAGCCCCAGAACATTTAATCATCTTGCTCAAACACCGTTGAGCCCAATACCAGCCCCTGCCTGTTCACTCATTGTAAAATATAGGATCCTCTGAATCCATATAATTGTGGAGCAGGAACACCATGACAGCAAGAAATTCCCCACTCCATCATCCCACAAGAGGGAGCCATGTATGTGGAGTCTTTTTTTTCTGTATGAGTTGTTGTTGAGAAGGTCCATTGATCACTCCTTATCCTACAGGCCTTCGCCATCTGTGCAGGCTGATGAATTAAAATACAAGCTATAGGCAAGGTTCTTCTTGACTGCAGTCCAACAAACAAACAATATAAAAAAAAGTATTATTATACTTTCACAGTCATCTATGGTTTGTTTAAACAAGTGGGACAATTTTATTCCTGAAGTTGTTTTTCTTTATTATCACGCAGAAGCACATTTAATTATGCATATTATGCATAAGTCGTTGTATACTTACTGTGTGTACATGCCACCTGCTTAGTTAGACCTTTCTATTGACATTCTCTGTAAATCTCATAAAGCAGCCAATAATTATATTCAACTTCTTTGCTGCCATATTATTCGTCTTTAGGTATTTTAATTTCCAGTCAAATTAGTACTGGTACAGTACCTAGCGGTTCTCTTAGTTGAGGCACATGTTGTGCTTCACACAACCCATCTCTCAACTCAATCCCACTGTAACAGTACATGGTAGGAGGAACAGAATTTAACTTTTGCTAAAAGCACAGCATTGCATTCATGTCTCAATATTATGTTGTAATGCGGATGTTTAGTAAGATATTCAATAAGACCAGTTACCTCATCAGCTTCTCAAACGTTTGACTGGAACATGTTTACAAAGCTCATTGTTAACTCTGATGGTATGTAATCCCCCGTTATTCCAGTTTACAAAATCTATTTGTTTTTCATATTCATCAGTATTAGTTAAAACTTGAAATACATCTGGAAGGAAAATGTAGGACAACAAACTGAATTGTTTTGTGAACCTTACAGACAAATACATACAGTACAGTGTGTAGTAGTTGCCAGTGTACTGTATGCACTTACCACAAACGAAGGGCTTGTTTATGACAACTGTCAGTGTGAGGATTTATTAAAGGATTATGGGATCCAATCCAGGCATGGCATACAGACAATACAGAGACCTATTTCAGTCAGTTGAATAGTAATAAAAACCTATAACAACTTCTAAAAGTTATATAATTCAGATTGACAAAGAAAATTATTATGATTTGTAACAATTCAGATTAAGTTTTCTTGTCATCGTAGTGCATCGTATATTTTCTTACATATTTTGTACAATACGTTGGAGAACATGGTGTCAGCCCAATACAGAAAATGAAAGATGTAACATAATAATGTACAGTGCTGTAATGCACAATAACTACAGTGATAATGACAATATATATTAAAAGGAATCAATATTATGGTATAGTAGAGTGTGTACCGTATACAAGACCACAGTATTACACATATTAAAGTCCAATACACAACATGTTACATATTAATACAAGACACAATGTAGGTCACATGAGACAAATAAGTAAGGTGCCATAAAATGGGCAATAAAAACACCACCTTGGTGTGTCACAGGAAAACATACCTGTCAGATTTTATTTATTTTATAGACCTTAAGTCCCGCTCAACTGTGGTTTGTGGGTAATTATAGCAGGAGATTAAGAGCCTTGCTTCATCTATCATCTTGGCCCAGGCCCATTTTGCGTGCGCAAATGCCAGGGGAGGCTGCATAGGTGTCGCCTCTTGATAAACCCCACACAACATCTCAGTATGTCTGTTGTGAGCATCGCATCACAGCTTTCATCATACGTACACCTTTATATAGCATTCACTAGTATCAGTGTGGGAATGTGGTATTTGCATGCTGCTGATGCTAGAGTGATTCTAGCATGCTTCTTGGCTGTTGCTGATATTGTGTATGGTAATACACAATAGTGTATGTCGAAGAGGACTGTGTTGATGTCAGCAATGGAATGCCATGCACCATGTAAGAGTCTATTTTTTCTTCTTTTGCTCATAGTTATTTTTTAACTGCATAGCCTATTGCAAAATATGGTCTGGATAAAGCATAGCCCGTCCAAATGCCATTTGTCCAAGAGAGCCGATGTTAACTAAGCCTTTTTGGACCTCAAAGGTAACACTGACATTTACAGATGTTGACAAGGTTCACTCAAATAAAATTGCTTCTTGTCAAATGTTGTTGGACAAGGACTGTTACGTTTTGCTGATATGACATTTCTTTTTGCTTAGCATTAACTTGATTTAACATCTAAAACATAGTTGAGTAAACAAACTGTAATGGTGGTATACATAGGAATCTTTTAGTGTGGTATTCAAATTTAACTTTGACTTTATATACCCTTATTCTATATTGGTCTGTTTTTTGTTTGTTTTTCAAGTTCCAGGTCTACATACAGTAATACAAAATACAGTCTACAATAAAATGATTTAATAAAAAACGTTACCCTCTGAATATCACTTTAGATACAGTATTAGTTATTGTTAACAAACTTAGAAACACTATAAAAGATACAAGATAAATGGACTGCATTTTGACCCATTGTGGAGTTTTCATGAGCCATGTTTTCATGAGAACTGATGAAAGCATCAACTCTATCAATCATACAGTATAACAGTTATTTTTAATATTTATGGAATTATTTAATTAGAAATGAATACATTTCTTCCAGTATGCCGGTTCTATAAAAGAGTGTAATTCACTAATTATCATATGTTGCTGAAGTATTCCTTTAAGTAGTGTAGGTGGTTGTAGAATACAAAACAAACTTGTAATAAAGAAGCTAGCCATAAAACAGTGCTGGGCAAACAACGGATACCTGTTATGAAATACAAAATACAGACAAGCCAGGTTTAGCAATGACGCTGTAAATCACATTTAAGGCTTGCAAATCATAAAACTATTTTTTACCTGTTGTGTACTGTATATATTCTATTTCAATCATAATGAATAATATGTAGTATTAGCCCCTTATTGCTATTAAACCTGTAATCTTAACAATTTTAATGTGTAGTTCAGTAAAGTAAAGTAAAAGTATCTTCTGCCAAAAATAAAGCTATGCCATATAGTACATACTGTACAATCAACATACTATGCCTTTACAATGCCATTTTGAGGTCACTAGCACTAGTGTATATAATAAAACATAATAAAAGCCATAGCCAGGAAAATATTATGTAGCTGTATGATTTGGCAGTTTTCCAAATGGCAAGAGCAAATAATAAGTAGTTTATAATATTATATATATTAGTATATTATAAGCACTTTATTAGCTAGGCCATTACCTATTGCGTTTTATACGGTTGATTACGTGGTAATAGGTATGACATTATGCTGCAATTGTTCTATTTAGAATATTGTTTGCTTATTATTGCTGGTATATGACCTGCCCAACTACTAACAAATGTACTACATGTAAGTCGCTTTAGATAAAAGCGTATGACAAATGCCATAAATGTAAATGTAAATGTAAAAAGTATGCAACAATGAGCGTCACATTTAGCTACTGTATTGCTCTCCTAATGTATGTGGTACATAGGCTACATAAAAAAAACCACACACATGACCCGTACATTACTTTACCCATGGCATGTGTAACCATTTGTCGATGACAGAAATATGTGTCTACACAACAACAATGTTTTTCTGTGCCTCACCACT
Organism: Typhlichthys eigenmanni; assembly: GCA_027564635.1. NCBI lineage: Eukaryota > Metazoa > Chordata > Actinopteri > Percopsiformes > Amblyopsidae > Typhlichthys > Typhlichthys eigenmanni. The sequence continues at coordinate 12,918 of JAODUK010063949.1, forward strand.
ATAAGACAAACAGGGAAATCCCCTGGTGTTTCTGAAGTCTGGCAAAGCAGTACGTTGTTGTGGGAGGGGAGAAAGTGGCTGAAAACCTATTTTCCTCCATGGAAAATATTGTTCCTTCTGAATTACTGTCCTCCAACACATGGGTGATCCTTGATAAGGCTTGTCAGCCAAACATACAAGATTGCCCTCTCAAAATAGTAAGGCTCGTCCTGTGAATGCGTCACTGGAAATAATAGCGTTGGACTCAAACACACAGCTCAGACAACAATATTGCGGCTTAGCAGCCAATGAACTCTTGTGTCAGGATGGTAAAATGATGTTGTTATCCGCCACCCTCCCAACCCAAATAGAAGGAAGCTTATAGGTTCATGCGCTGGGTATTAACAGAGGGATTAGTTGAGAGGTTTCAGGGACACTCCAGTCCCCAAAGTAGGAAGGTCTTATCCCTTCTTTGTTTTTCATCCATTCTCCTCGGAACACAATTATTTACTATTATGTATTGAGATTTCAGAGAGGTCCAATGTGGCTTCAGGAACCATGATTTCCTCTTTATTATCACCTATACCCAATTCCTATTAGGCACAGCAGTTGTGGTGGGGTCGACAATAAAGTCTGTATCCAACGCCACAGAAAAATAACAACACTAGCACAGTAACACAGATTGCATACTGTACCCCTAAAGCAGCTATACATTATAAATTGACAATCACCTAGAGTACCTCAGAATACAATACGAGTGACAGTGAGTTTTTTCACAGGTGTGGAAAATGTTTATTGAAATGTAAGCTACAAATGATGAATACAACCCACCTAGTTTCCATAAAACTCACTGAATATGAATATGACCACTAAATGGATTAACACCACTTTTTCTATCTTGCTACAATCCTTGCGTTTTACCTAAAAAGAATAGGTTGTTCGAACAAAACAAGATCTTATTGGGCACAGTAATATGTGATCTGTTTCCTCATTTGGTTAATACAACAATGACAGATATAACTATTGCCAGTGCCATTGTACACATTCACCAGTCATCACATGGGTGCAAGATAATGGTCAGGAAGGACAGGTATTTCTCAGTCATACACTCCAACTGAAGATTCAGTAAGTATTCAGTAATTAGACAAAACCCAAGATTCTTAACCCTGACCTTCTCCAAGAATGCTGCTTCAAGTATGAAGATACTTTCCCCACATTAATGTACTGTAGAACATGTATTTCAATTTTTCAATAAGCTTTAACATATTTTTTTTGTTAAAACAACCTCAGACACGAATCCTCCTCTTTAAAGTGTAATTCTGGCAACACTGGTGTGTTTAGGTTTGTTTGATCACTGTCACAGATTTCATGATAGTGGGACAGCTTGGTCTATTACTGCATTTACGATAAGCCCAAATGAGCTAAGCATTTGCACAACATTTCGAGAAGATTTATTCTTATGAAAAAAGTGATTTATATTTCCGAATGGAAAACACTTTCAGGAAGCTAGAACACGCCGTAAACCATGCACTGACTCTTCTTATTAGTTTGGCGGAAGGAGGGTTGTGGGGGTTGTGCACTCCTGAAATTGTTTCTCTGGTTTTTGACTCAAAGACATTTAATTTCGATTCTCTTTTCAGGGTGTTGCTTGGTCAGTTAATCACAGTGGGTGCCTTTGTGACAGCTTTCCCAGCCAATGCCTTCCTGTGACGATGTTGTGAACTCCGAAAACCGCACCCTTGGACCTCCATCAAATCCACTATTCTCTTTCTGAGCAGGCATCTGACAAGTTGAAAAGCTTTGGCACATATGCTGCCATCAACATTACTGTAATCTACAGCAGCGTCATACAAAACACCGCTGATCGTATCTCCTATTGTGCCTGTACCTGTGACTGCACTTGTTTTGTTTAATTGCCACAATGGAATACTGCTTTCTGCTTTCACAACATGTTTGTGATGAAATATGATGGTTTAATTCATATTTGAATTGGTCTTCCTACTGTAAGCCACAGTAAAAAACAAACAGCATAATATGAGATCCATTATTTACTGATATGAATGTATGACCTACGATTGTGGGAAATAACAGGAAGTTATGTGGTTTATGAAAAAGGGAAGTTGCTAGAATACTATCCTCTCTGTGTTGTCACCATCGACAAAGTTACAGTACAACTACAAGCAAATACAGTCATTAAATATTGTTTAATTTTGCATTTGCACCAATTCTCACACAGCATGCAGTTGTATGCCACGACCAGAGGTGTTACTACTGACTATATGCAGCTTTACTGTGACATGGGTTCCTCTTAGCATTGTGAGAGCATTATGATCTCACAAGCTTCACTTTCAGTTCTCTGCCAGGATCAGTCTGGAACCCCTCAATGGAAAAGTGTCTGGAAGTGTTTAAAAGACAACCATGTCCATCAACGGCTAGCTGAGGTGGTTCCCACATGACGTCATCAGTGTACGTTGTACACTTCGGTTTCCACTAGCTGAGTCTGATTGGGTTAGATGAAGGCAGTCCCGTCATATTCAAAGACATTTGATTGTATTAGCACAGCTAACATCCGATTTAGAATTGAGGTGTTCCAGACTGATAAACGTGGCTTGCGACCTTAGGATGGTATCACAAATGTAGGTTCCACTGTCCACTTGCACTAATATTCACAAATCATTGTTTTGATTTCCTCTATGCAGCCTGTATGCAGTCTTTTTTGCTTGCCTGGTCCAATGTATCTTCTGTTACATCAAATGTGCCCAAATACCTGCTTTAGCTGTGTTCCACCAGTGTTGCCCTGGGGACATCAATGTGTATTGATCATTTCACAGGCCACCTGTGCTGTCAGCTGACATGCTGTCACAAGGGAATGGCCCCAGTGGCGTGAGATAGCCTATTCACCTTCTACACAGACATCATTATGTGTTACTTGTGGACAAGAGGGTGAGTTGTTGCTCTAAAGACATCACGGACAACTCACAGCACTGCTTTTCTTGCGTCAGCCATGTCTGCTGCTTATAATCATTACTACAGGTTATTACTGCAGGCCTGTTACCTGCTGTATAATGTCAAGTCATTTATCTGTCAACTGCGGTGTCCATGTTCTGTTGATTGTCATAAAGTCAGAACAAATTCATTTGAAAAGTTTTCTGAAAGTCCTTGTACTATAGTTGATAAATGATTATAATTATTGATTATAAATGAATGTTTTCATATGTGTTTATTGCATGTAAGATAGCACATGCAATATATGTCACATACATGTACTGTATGTGGCAGTGCCATGATGTTAACAAACTATCTGCCACGCATCTCATGTAATCCATCAGTGATTTGTTTGGGATGTTCATTGTAGCAGCGGCAATGTCACATTAAATTTTCCAGAGCTACAGATTGTGGCTCACTCCATGATATACTGTGAGACTGTCATAGTGTTTATTGCATCGTAAAACGTAAAGCGTGTTCTGTAAAACTATTTGCGAAAAAATAAGTTATGAATATCACAAAGAAGTATCAAAGAGTGTCGACATGCCATTTTGCATTGATGTCACGTAACCATCCAATGGCATCATATCATGCCACATAAATATAATCCTATTGAGAGTAAAACATTGTCTGGACAAAATCTAATGTATGTACTGTATTTTATGTATTTAGAACACAGCCAGATAATGCTGTACTGCACTTGGAGAGAGAGAGATGTTTCACCTATAGACAAAGAGGCAATTACACCAACAATTCAGGATGTATGGCTGTACTGCAGATGATCCAGCTGATAATGTCCTATACAGCCTGTCGCTGAATCACAAGTGAGCAGCAATATCATCAGATAAGTAAATAACGTGAAGCTATGCCGTATTTGGCATCTTATGATATCACAGGAAACTTTGTAGGATGTGACACAGTTGCTGCGAGACAAGGAAGTGGAACACCTAGCAGACTACACTGAAAGGCTCTCTGTCAAGGTTGTGTTGGTGTGAATATCATTGCATGAGAGGTAGTGTATACTTCAATAATATTTACATTGAAATGAATAGTTATTTATATAATAATCTAATAATATTAATGGCAATAGTAAATAATAATGGATGCTATTTGATGGTGATTTATGTTAATCTTATTGATGATTTTTTTTTATATTGAATGAAATAATTTTGAATTAGGATTTTTTATTTATAGTAGTACATTAATGATTGTGGTGATTAATATGTGTGTGTAATAATTGTGTGTGTGTGCGTGTGCGTGCATAGGTGTGTGTGTGAGTGTGTGTGTGCGCGCGTGTGTGTGTGTGTGAAAGCGCGTGTGCTTGTGTGTGTGTGTGATCTTGTCATGATTACTATAAAAGGTCACAATTCATATGATTGGGCATGTGTTACAGAGTGTGATGAGCAGAAATGTTGACACACATTATATTATACACACATTAT
>JAODUK010063960.1:0-17318 GCA_027564635.1 Typhlichthys eigenmanni
TATAAAGGTAGAAATACATATTTCACACACACACACACACACACACACACATACACACACATACTGTAAATATATATACAATAAATGTAATATATATAATTTAATAGGAGTTGACACAAAAACTCCTCACAATGCATGGAGGGTTCCACCCAAAATCCAGCACACTGAGACTATACGAGCGACAAGCAATGAGTGCGTGGATCAGTGAGTGTCAGAGCCACTATCCCGGATGAGAACAAGATGATTCTATGCATACATCAGGAAGAGAATAGGGGATGAGGAGGAAGAAGAAGAGGCACCATGGAAGACCAAGCCCCTCCATGAAGGGGGGGGGGGGGGCATCATGGACAAAGAGAGGAAGTGACATCAAGACATCCTACCATCAGTGGCTAACTGTGGTCTCTGTCCAGAAGAGTGCAGCCCTAGGAACAGCTATGATACTGTGTGGAACCCTTTAACTCCCAGGTCTCTGCTAGAGTATATAAGCCCTCCCCACAGCCTGTACAAGGAGTCAGACCAACAGCATTGTATGTATTCATACAATGAATAACCATGCTCCAGTAGGCATCTATAATATTTCAGTATGGAATTACCACTAGAGAGCAATGTGGATCACTTAACGAGCACAAAGCAAGACATTGTCAGATGTTTTTAGACTTGAATTAACTAAATGAAGAAAGGGAAAGAAAACTATTTTACATAACCATGTTTCTCGTTTCTCTCTTCCTCATAGCCAGGTGTGTGTTTGCCTACTGACAGTGTTTAAGTCATATTTGCATCTCCATTCCCCAGGGTTTAAGATGCTCTGTCAAGACAAGTGTCCCCACCTCTCATGCACTCACAGCTGCAACAAGATGACTTCATGTCTAGCTCTGCTTGTTGTGTTGGGATTCCTGACTCAGGGTGAGGACTCATCACATTTATCACACTGTTTTAATGTTTTAAGTGTTCTGTTCTCATTCATCCAACTACTACTGTCACTCTGCTTTATAAATGATTACCTCTAATGATTATACACTGCTAAATAATAGGTCTCAATTGTGCAGTTCACAAAACTGACAATTTTAAACGTTTTCTTTCAGATTCATTTGCCAATCAGTTTCTGACTCAACCTGACAAACACAAGTCAGTGAGTCTTGGAGGGACAGTGTCCATCACCGCCACAGGAAGTTCTGATATTGGTGCTGATCTCAGTTGGTACCATCAGACACCTGGACAGGCCCCAAAACTTATTATCTACGATGTATCAAACCGTTACTCAGGAACTCCATCTAGAGTCAGTGGCACTAGAACAGGGTCTAGCTACACCCTGACCATTACTGGAGTCCGGGCTGAAGATGCTGGAGACTACTACTGTCTTGGTTACCATGGTGACGGTGTGTTCACACAGTGATTTGTCTCTCTACAAAAACCTCCTGCTGTCTGACTGCATTGAGAACAGTATAGTTCCCGTGCGGGGGGGGGCAGATACTGTGCTATGGATCACTGGTCCACAAGTCACAGTACTCTGACTCTCACACACAAGTGTTACCATGGTCACAATGCAATATACACACTGTACACTTACATTAGATTTAGCAGACAACTTCATTATATTAATTTAATGCTATGTGGTGGAAAGGTTAATAGTTAACTGTTGATATAACAGTTCAACAAGTTAAGAGGTGAACATACAGAAAAATAAATGTCCTTTATATTCAACTATAGACTTAGTTCAGTCAGGACCACTATGTCAAATTTGATTGTATTTGCATTAAGTTATTTATATTTGGCAGTATGGCTGTGTTCTGGGAGCTCCCTGCCCTTTCCATGTGCATACATGGAAGGCCACAGGCAGGGACAGTAGCAATGGGGACCCCCCCCCTCCCTCCCCCCTGAGGAACAGAAATCAAGCCACACTGACAACAGACAACGAGCAACACAGATGCACCACAGGACTAGGGGGAGCAGGGAGAGGAGGAGGAAGGGGCAGGCTAAGCCATTTTATATATAAGCACCCATAATGCATTTCGGCAATGCGTGTAAAGCAACAATAAGCTGGTCTGTCAGCTAGCGTGACTCATGTCCTGAGTCCTGCCTGAACTCCCGCCATGTTTTTTTTAACTACAAAAACATTTTACTATTTATATTTATATTTACTACATTTGGCAGACACTTTTATCCAAAGCGACTGACATGTAGGACATTTGTCATTAGTTGGACAGGTCAAACACCAGCAATATAATATCAGAATAGTTACAGCATTTTGTCATCATGTCTACTAAAATGTCAATATATAATTAAATCATCCAACGAAGTTCCCCAGTGGCCTGAATAATAAAGTGACTAATACTAAAGTGCCAATTAAGAGCAGAATAGGATTTTATTTTAAATTATTTATATATATATAAATATACACATTGGATAACCATTAAAGAAAGTGAACCAAAGAATGAAAAACAGCTGATTGATCATGTAAATATGTTTTATTAGGAGTGTGTAGCCATTCAGTAAATATGGTATAACTATATACATTGTGAATGCTGAAGAAAAGACAGACCCAGTTGATGTTGTTTATTTCAAAGCTTTATTAACATATCAAGAAGCAGCGTGTCACTTCTCAAGCCCCCTGCCAACCCTTCATCTGACCTCTGACCGGCTCTAGTCAGCTGTTGTTGTCCAACACCTTCTACAAGTTCTCTCTGGCTGCACCACAAAGCTTTCAACGCACCACCAAGTCCCCTTGCTCCTGTCCCAGACAGAGGAGCTCCAGCAGGGGGCGTCCTCCAGCCCCTCTAGCCGGTACACTGGCTCCTGTGCAGCGTCTGGACCAGGGTTTGGTCCTGGTGGAGGACCCTGCAGGTGTAGATCTCTGCCTCTCTCCAGCGCTCCTGGCTCAGAGTCAGCATGCTGCTGCTGCTGTAGACCCCGTGCTTCTCCTCCTCTGAACTGCTCACCACCCCCTCTGTCACCTCCGTGCCATCCAGCTCCCAGCTCACCGCTGCCCCCGGAGGTGAGTAGGCCGTCAGCAGGCAGGCCAGCGTGGCCGAGCCCCCGGAGAGCTGCTCAGGGGAGGGATGCAGCAGAGACACTTTGGGCCTGACCATGGCGCCCCCTGCTGGAGAGAGAGAGAGAGAGAGACACACATGGTGACCAGGAGCCTGTAGAGGCAAGGTGCTCCCATGTGACCGTGAAGCACAACACCTGCTAGAGGGCTTTAGAACAGGGAGCAGCAGCAATGTTCTCACACCTTCAACCATGTTGCCTGCCTGCTGACGTCCATTTACCTTCAACCATAGTATCACTATCACACAGTTCATAGGTACACAGCAGCAGTCATTTTAATAAACATAGTGCAACATAGAATACTGTATGAAGTCACCGTAATGATGACTTTAACTTATAAAGAACAGAGTTGTACATTTTCAGAACCTTGTTGAAATAGTTTCACTCTATTACTACTTACTGTATATGGCTGAATAAATAATATAATATAATAATATAATAAACTTTATTTGTATAGCACCGTTCATACACAATGTGCAACTCAACATGCTTTACAGCTAAAAACATTTGAAAAACAAAGAATGAAGGGAACAAATTAAATTAAACAAAAATAAATAAGAAACAACAGAAAACTAGGTAAAAGCCATGAAAATAATAAAAACTATTATTGTACTCCGGGCCTTCCGCCCAATTATTTAGAGGGACTTATATACAGGGTTATCACAGTAAACTGATACATAAGTCTTCATGTGAGAAGTTAAGAGAAGTACAAACTATATCAGCACAGTAAAAATCATAGAATTAATTTATTGTATGTAAATCAGTAACAATAATCATGCATTCATATACAATTTGCTAAGCTATTTTATTAATAATGCTTTAAACATAAATATTACAGTAGTTTTTAAATATTTTGTCAATATTTCATGTAATTTAAATAAACATTGTATCATAATTAGATTAGTTTGATATAACAAGTGATTTAAAGTTATTCCACTTTTGTCTGCTATAATAATATTATTGAGAAAAAAGGTTTGAGTTATGAGCCATTCTTTTACATATTAACAGAATTGTTTAATTTCCATAAACGTATTTGTACAGTATTGTTAAAATTATGGACATTTTGTTTCTTAAATATGAGCAAGTCTATGATCAACAAATACAATTTTTACAAATTAGTTGACAGTTTGTTAACATGATCTATAGTTTCTAGCAACTCACCTTATGAATGTTTAATTAATGTCTACGTTAAATGTGATGAATATATAAGACATTTTAAATATGGTCTAAGTCCGAATTATAATAATAAAAAGTAAAAACCTACTTACTTGTTAGGAAGAGTTTGGTTCCTCCACCAAACGTGAACCACAGTGATACAGACTCATTGAGTGGCCGTACAAAAACCTCCTTTACACAACAGTGAACACACTATAGAACTACATAAGATAACATATTCAACACTGTTACACACTGTTGTTACACATTATAATAGGATACATTGGTTTAAATAACATTTTGTTATTACCTTAAATACATTAGTTTAACAGTGTGATAACATTTTGATAATAATCAAAAACCATTGTATCATTTTGTAATATCATAATTAAAATAAATAACAAAACAATTATTTTTTAATAAACAATAATAAACAATCATCATGAAATGACTTCCAGTAATTTATTTTCCATAATATTATAGAATATACTGTAGATTATATTCATCATGCTCACTGTGGGGATTTCCATGCAGAGCTTTGCATGGTCAGCTGACACTGTGGTGTTCAGAGAAGCTTTATAGTCCTGTCAGTTCACCACTGCACAACTCACTGCTGTCACTCATCCCAGCAGGATCCACGGCAACCATGACCTTCACCACCATCCTCACCTGGACAGTGTTGTGCTGCTGGTTCCCAGGTCAGCTTATTAACAACATATCAACAGTTTGGTGCCTTTAAGTGCTTTGTTCCTGCACATCATGCAAGCTGCTGTTTCTCTGTCTGTAGGGTCCAGGGGTCAGGTGACTGTGTCTCAGCCTGCTGTAGTGACTTCTACTGCAGGATCCACTGTTAACATCTCCTGTAGGACCAACCCTGCAGTATACACATATGATGATGGAGATCACGCAATGTTCTGGTACCAACAGAAGTCTGGAGAGCTTCCAAAGCTCCTGATAAAATATGCACACACACGAGTGTCTACAACACCAGACCGGTTTAGTGGCAGTGGATCAAGTACTGACTTCACTTTAACCATCAGTGGAGTCCAGGCTGAAGATGCAGCAGTTTATTACTGCCAGAGTTATCATGAAATACACGATGATGATGCTGTGTTCACACAGTGATTTGTCACCATACAAAAACCTCCTCTGTCAGACTGCAGAGCCACTGAGCTGTTACAGCAGGAGGCACTGACATCTGCTCTAACCAGTAACATACCCAGTACAACCAGTAGATCCCCCTCACACACACACTACAACTAGAGACACCAGTATGTGACTGTATGACTGCCACTATTAGTAGGGAGCAACTCAGCTTTGCTCTGGTCCCAGGTTAAGTCAAGTTAGTTTAATATAAATATATTTAAATAGGTTAAAACGTCATTCGTAAATATTATTTTTTTATACAAGCACATATACACAATATAACGTTTTAAATGAATATAGTCCAAGTCAAGTCCCACGTCACTTGAACTCAAGTGAAGAAAATTATCCCTATACATACATTTAGACATTGTCCTACATCTCCATGACTCAATTATAGTTAGTACAATTGAGACTTTAGTCAGTCTTAAGTCTCTAATTCTGTCTAAAATAGATCCATAAAACCAAAATAACATGCATGTTTATTGACAGTGTTTATATCCTGCCCAAATAATACAGGAATCAATGTTATTGTGAAATAGGCCTAATTATACATGTTACACAGTATCCCTGGGAGCTCAGGATGTATGTTAATTAAAGCCTTTACATTATTTTACTGCAAAAGTTAATTTATTAGGTTTGAATGCTAATCTAGGCACATGATTGGACAAAGTCCAGACATGCACAGGTACAGACTGACCTGCACGTGTTTAATCAACTGTTTTAGTGCTTACAGACAGGAACCAACTTTCACAAACCATGTCCCTTATGAGTCCCTTCTTCCTCATAGCCAGGTGTGTGTTTGCCTACTGACAGTGTTTGAGTCATATTTGCATCTCCATTCCCCAGGGTTTAAGATGCTCTGTCAAGACAAGTGTCACCAGCTCTAATGCACTCATAGCTGCAACAAGATGATTTCACCACTAGCTCTGCTTGTTGTATTGGGATTCCTGACTCAGGGTGAGGACTCATCACATTTATCACACTGTTTTAATGTTTTAAGTGTTCTGTTTTAATTTATCCAACTACTATTGTCACTCTGCTTTATAAACTATTACCTCTAATGATTATACACTGCTAAAAAATAGGTCTCAATTGTGTAGTTCACAAAAATTACAATTTTAAACGTTTTCTTTCAGATTTATTTGCCAATGAGTTTCTGACTCAACCTGACAAACACAAGTCAGTGAGTCTTGGAGGGACAGTGTCCATCACCGCCACAGGAAGTTCTGATATTGGTGCTGATCTCAGTTGGTACCATCAGAAACCTGGACAGGCCCCAAAACTTCTTATTTACCAAGTATCAAACCGTTACTCAGGAACTCCATCTAGAATCAGTGGCACTAGAACAGACTCTAGCTACACCCTGACCATTACTGGAGTCCAGGCTGAAGATGCTGGAGACTACTACTGTCTTGGTTACCATGGTAGCGGTGTGTTCACACAGTGATTTGTCTCTGTACAAAAACCTCCTGCAGTCTGACTGCATTGAGAACAATGTAGCTCACATGCGGGGGGGCAGACACTGCTATGGATCACTGGTCCACAAGTCACAGTTCTCTGACCCTCACACACACACACACACACACACACACACACACACACACGCGAGTGTCACCAAGCATGTCCACAATGCACTAGTAGCCTAAAGTACACTAAACAGACAATAAAGAATATAAATCCAAACTAAATTATTACCTTAATTGAACATGTGGCTTTGACCCTCTGGTCAATTATAACAATCTATTTTCTATATCATTACATACCCAATATAGCACAATAATCAAATAAAGTAAATATAGCAAAACAACATTTTACTGTATATAATTACATGTACATGTATACATCAATATCTACGCAGGCACCATTATACATACCTACATACATACATATATACATTCATAAATACAAATATCCATATAAATATAAACAGACATTTTTCTGTCATTCCTTATATCTTACAAATCTTTTTAATTAAATGTACACGTTACTACATTCTTTCATTTAATTATTACATCTGTTCCATAGTTTGACTCCTTTAACTGTCACACAACGGCTTTTCACATTTGTCCTTATCTGCTTTTTCTCAAACATATAACGTCCTCTACAGGATACCCACTCTCCATTATTTTAAACAACCCTTAGATACAGGCCAGAAGTGTTTCATTTTTTACTCTGAACATGTAGAGTTTTTAATTCCACCAAGTTTTTAAATTTTGAAGCATTTAATTAGATAAATAATGAATTATTTGGATAATTATAATCAACATTATTAACTATTCATATGGCTGTTTTTTGTATCTTAATAATGAGATTTATATTTGTTTTTATATGTTTCCCCACATCTCCACACAATATATTATGTATGGACGTATGAGGGAACAATACACACAAACAGTGATTTATGTTTGATTGTATCTTAGTTTTATTTAATATTGCAATTGAATTGGACAATTTTGATTTAATATAATTTACATAAGATTTCCAGCACAATCTGTGATCTATTATCACACCCAATAATGTGTTTTCATAAACTCTCGTAATTTCTACATTATTAATCTTTATACAGTATACTTCTGTGTTTATTTTACGATTACTAAACACCATGGATTTAGTTTTACTTATATTTAATGACAATTTGAATCTGTCGAACAACCTCTTTACATTTTTCAGTTCCCCTTCTACTGTATTAAACGTTTTTTTCAAATTGTTTCCTGAGCAAAACAAAGTTGTGTCATCAGCGAATGTAACAAAATGTAATCATTTTGAGACTTTACGAATGTAATTTATGTATTAAGTATAAAAGCTTTGGACCCTATAGCGTTGTGGAACCCCACAGGTAACTTTCCCAAATACTTAATCACAATCATTTACTTGATATCTGTTCTGTAGGTAGCTTCTCAACCAGAAGTAAGCCACCCCTCTAATGCCATACTTTTCTAACTTTCCATTAACAAATCATAATCAATAGTTTAAAAGGCTTTTTAAGATCTATACTGTGAATTATTTTCTATCTATTGAAGATTAAGTTTTCTCTATTAATTAATTTACTGCTAGCGAGGTTGTCCGCTTAGATCAAAATACATACTGGTGATCACTTAAAAGGTTATGTTTATCAATTAATATATCAAGTCTTTTTACTAATAATTTTTCTAATATGTTTGAAAATTGGGGTAGGAGGGATATTGGTCTATATTTGAAAACAAATGTGTATCTCCATTCTTATAGAAAGGAATTACTTTAGCTATTTTTATTTTATTAAGAAAATATTGATTTTAACAAGTGACATATCAATATTATTATAATCAGTAGATGTTTTGGTTCCCATCAATAATGTAATTTTCTAGAACACCGCTTAAAAAAATTGATTTGTTTTCAAAGCTTTCATCCTTTATGTATTCCTATGTTTCAGTTATCTCATTTGCTAAATTCAATCCAACTTTTACAAAGCAATAATTCAATTCTTCAAAAACCTCTTTTATGTTTTTTATAGTTACATTTCCACTTTTTTAAAAGAATAACTAGGGTTTGTTTCCCACCCCTTTTTGCTGTTAAGCACTTTCCATGTTCCCTGAATCTTGTATTTTCTTCCAGCAGTTTGCTATAATATTATTATTACTTCTCATAATGATTATCAATTTATTTTTAAATCTTTTATATTTATTTTCGTTTGCCATTGTTCGACATTTTAGAAATGTCCTGTTTAACGCAAACAACTTGCTTCATGCTGACTGCTTTGTAATTCTTCAGCACTGCAATAAACATCTTATTCGCTAGGTGGCAGCAGTCATGCGGCTCAGGCCGTGTCTCTGCCAATGTGTATGCTCTTTGCGACGCAGTCGTTGTCTGTGAGGTCGTGGTTCACATGTTGACAACAGTGCAGCATGGGGAGCAACATTGATGGTTTGATGGCGTGTTGAGTGTTGTATGATAAGTCTGGTGTTCTTGAATTACGGGTAACACATTTATTTTAGGTAAAGCATCTTATTTACACCAGTTGGTGTCTGATCAGGACAACAGCAACAATGGTGAAGGAACAGTTTAGAGAGACGGATGTGGCCAAGAAAATGTAAGTAGCAATCTGACAGGCAGCTACTACCATTAGCTAAACGGTTACTACTAGTTACTTATTTACGTAGAATCTACAATGATCACGTCTTTCTTTCAAAACTGTGATAAAGCTGTACCTGATGCTGATAGTGGCACATTGATTACTTAAAATATGACTTCGTCGATACAAATCTGACATATGATTACCTTGCTTACGTTGCACATTGACTTGTCGTTCTTGTCAACAGAAGCCACATCTGCTTTGGGATGAAATCTGCTGAGCAGATGCGCCAGCAGGCCCACATCCAGGTTGTCAGTAAGAATCTGTACAGTCAGGATACAAAACACTCCCCGCTGCCCTATGGAGTGTTGGACCACCGCATGGTAAGGCCATAAGACTGTAGGGTAAGACATTGGACACTGGTTAATGCCGTTGTCGACCCCAGTCTCAGCTTCTTCTGTCCATTAGCACTAATTTGTCCTGTCAAAGCAAGGCTCCACGAACCTAAATGCACCCTAGATTCAGCTGCTGCGATTAATCTGTTTAGGGCATATATAGTTAATTTAATGTAACTAGCAACTTTGTTATGTTCATATTGTCTGTCATTAAGTAAAGCCTACAGTGATTTGTAGCATTGAGGGACTGCTACAAATACACACATTAACTAATATATACAGTATATCATATGCCACTGAATGGCATCATGTGTTGTCTTAATATTGGACTACATCCTATATGTCTGTGTTTTCATGTTTTCTACAGGGCACCAGTGAAAAAGACAGACCATGCGAGACATGTGGAAAGAACCTGGCGGATTGTTTGGGACATTACGGCTATTTAGATTTGGAGCTGCCCTGTTTTCACGTTGGCTATTTTAAAGCTGTTATTGGAATCTTACAGGCAAGTGAGCCTATTGCCTAATTTGGTTATTTACCTGTGTGCTAACAGTGTGTAGGGATGTTCCTTTGCTCTTTTGCAATACAAACTTAAGGTATGCATGAAGATAAAAATGATCCGCAACCAACATGCATGTGTCCAATCCTTCCAGTGCATTTTTTTCTGCATGAAAAGAAACAGATCTTTGCATATATTATTGCTTGTTTTCCATCCTTATTAGGCTGTTACTATTGAAGGTATAGTTCGCTATTTTAAGCTAATACACTTTTTTGCCAAATTCAACAAATATCACTTTGCATTTCGCTAGCTTACCGTTCTTTGTGCGTGTTGAAAACATTATCTGATACACAGCCCTGGCTCTGTAAATTGTAACATAAATAAAGTAGCAAACGCTGCTTGTATCAATGAAACGTAGCTCTACGTTTTGCTTCACAATGCATTTTCCAAATCATTACGCTGTTGTCAGTAAGTTTGATATGGGAAAACTGTATTACACTGCTTTTTTTTAATATCTAACCATGGTGCACAATGTCACTAAGAAGTCTGTCATAGAATGTTAAAGAAAAGTCATAGGTAATCAGGAACATTAGTGGGCTTAGATAGATCAGTCGATTTGGTTTAAAAGTCAAAACCTTGGTTTGTCTCTTCTAGATGATCTGCAAGACATGTTCTCACATAATGCTGACTAGAGAGGAGAAACTCCAGTTCATAGACTTCTTGAAGAGGCCCACACTGGCCTACCTCCAGAAGAGAGGCTTGAAGAAGAAGATCTCTGACAAATGCCGCAAAAGGACCATCTGTCTGAATTGTTCCGCGTTTAATGGTAAAAAAACGAAACAAAAACTGATATTTTCAACGTTTCTGTCTTGCCGGTTGATGTCATCATTTGCTCAGTGAACCTGCCCTGTGTTCCGTAGGACCAGTGAAAAAGTGTGGCTTGCTGAAGATCATTCATGAGAAGTACAAGACCACCAAGAAGGCAGTGGATCCTGTGGTGTCAGAGTTTCTCCAGTCATTTGACATCGCCATAGAACACAACAAAGAAGTAGAATCCCTGCTCAACAAGGCTCAGGTGAATAACCATTAACCTTTTTAATGGGGTCACGTTTTTGGCTCAATGAGTAATTGGGTCAGAATTAAATGATCAAATTCACCAAACGTCTCCTTGCAGGCCACTAGCTTACTGTTCTGTGTGTGCTGAAATAATAATCTGGTACTTCTACACAGCCCTGGTTCCCTAAGTAACAACAAAAAAAAAATAGTGCAGACCTCAAACAACAACAATATCCTAACCTTCCCAATGTGTTTCCAGTGTGTGGGGCGGAGCTATTGAGGGAGCACCCAATGGCATTAATGTGTTTTGAATTTAGCATGCGTTCTCGAGAATGACTTACTATTGATTTTTAATGTATCCAATCAAAATGAAGCACGAGTCGAACAATGAGACCACACCTCGTCACTACCAGTGTGACAACCAGAAATGTCCCTTCCTAACGGGTCGTGTACAACCGTGGTTCTTAAAGTGGCGGTCACGAGACACCGAGGAGGGGGTCACGAGACGATTGTCTGAAATGAAATAAAATTAAATGAAATTGCCTATTTTAGCCGTAATTGTTAATAGTAGTACAGCTTTTATTTGTAAACATAACTTTCATGTACAACCCCATTTCCAAATGAGTTGGGACAGTATAGAGAATGCTAATTAAAATGAAACAAAGTGATTTATAAATTCCATTCAACGTGCACTATATTGGAAACAATCCAACAACATGTTATATGATGTTTTACCTTGTGACTTTAATTGTTACAAGGAAATGTACACTAAATTCTAAACTGATGACTTCAACACACTCCAAAAACAGTTGGGACAGTTGTGTTTACCCACTGTATAGCGTAATCATATTTATTTTACTTACACCTATTAAATGTGTTGGCACTGGAAAATATTCCTGGGCCTTGACCCTTGCCCCCTGCCCCCTCCCCAGGAGAACCTGAACCCCCTTGTGGTACTAAACGTGCTCAGGAGGATCCCCGCGGAGGACATTCCCCTGCTGCTGATGAACCCCGAGGCAGGGAAGCCGGCCGACCTGATCCTCACCCGGCTGCTGGTCCCCCCGCTGTGCATACGGCCCTCCGTGGTCAGCGACCTCAAGTCGGGCACCAACGAGGACGACCTCACCATGAAGCTGACGGAGATCATCTTCCTCAACGACGTCATTAAGAAGGTTAGCGGGCGGTCTCTGGGGGCGGTCTCTGCCTGGGTGTGCCGCCGCTCTGCTAACTTGACGCGCCAGATGGTTTGCTAGCTACAAACAACCATCTGGGAAGCCGTCCACCAAAGCGGTTTTCAAAAGGGCAGGCACTCTCAAGAAATGCTTGGCAGGTGATTGGATGGACCATCCTGTCCATCACCGTCGATAAACCACCTGTACACCTTCTATAAAGCACGCCCATATGTGTCAGTACAGTGCGGCTTGGTTCAGACCCAGGGTTTGAAGCCTGTCCAGACTGACAATCCAACCCGGAGCTCACCAGAACAGGATGCTATACTGGATGACTATTACAGGTTGATCCTGTCCAGTTTACAAGGAGGGAAACGCTTCTCTTTATGCTCACCTTGTACTGCGTTATAGCGCATTGTGTTGTTTAGACTGTACAGTTTAAGTTATGACCTCGTTATGGGAGTTTAAGTATGCCGCTGTTTTCCGTCATGATTTAAACAGTATATCATTCATAACACCTTATATTATATAAGAATCTTAGTGGTTAGAACTTTAATGTGATGCTGTGGATAGTGAGTCAAACAACGCATCTATTATATATTATGTAAAAGCACCTTAGAGTAGGATTATTATACACAATTCTATGTTTACTATAGCGGCACTTACTATAGCGGTTCATACGTTTTATGAATTTAAATGTTGTGAGAGTTTATAGTCATAACAGAACATGTTTTGCTCTCTTGCGTCGTATTGACGCGCATCGTCCACGTCTTCCCCTAGCACCGCATGACGGGAGCCAAGACCCAGATGATCATGGAGGACTGGGACTTCCTCCAGCTCCAGTGCGCCCTCTACATCAACAGTGAGCTCTCCGGCATCCCTCTCAACATGGCCCCCAAGAAGTGGACCAGAGGCTTTGTCCAGAGACTCAAGGGAAAGCAGGGTATGTTTGTGTCCAAGGTGGTCCAGAACGCGTCCACATCAGCCTCTGTTGGTTGTTGTTATTCAAACGTTATTGACTATTGCCTAGTGATAGAAAATGGTCTTGGATTATGGCTCGCAACAACAGTTAATCTTACACACAAGAAAGCAGATGAAGATGGTGCTCAGTGGTGAAACGTAATTGATTTAATTTATAGGGCTGTGTATTGGCAAGAATCTGGCGATACGATACGTATCACGATACAGGGGCCACGACGCGATATATTCCGATATTGTAAATTTGTGGAAAACTGTAAATGCTAATGATTGTGCAAACAATAACTCAAGGCTTGCTCACGGACTTCAGATGGAAATTAGCTTTAAGATAAATCTGGTAACAAGCATCTTTCCTCTATTTTGAGGTTAATATATTTTGTACATGGTCCCTTTTACAAATAAATGGAGTAAAAATAATGATTTTTTTTACTTTTATCGATCCTGTGATGTAGAGAATTGATATAGTATCGTGAACCGAAATAGCGCGATACTCAGGTGTATCAATATTTTCTTATATCCCTACTCATTTACTGCGGGGAATTCTCAGGGCGATTCCGAGGAAATCTCTCGGGTAAGAGAGTGGACTTCTCCGGCAGAACGGTCATCTCTCCCGACCCGAACCTGAGGATCGACGAGGTGGCTGTTCCTGTTCACGTGGCCAAAATTCTGACTTACCCAGAGAAGGTAAACACCGCTCCATGGCCACTAGGTGGCACAACACAAAGAAACATAACCACTACTGATACCTTAAAGGCCCTTTCAGACAGGACGTGACATGCGCAGCGCTCGCCGCCGAGTTGAGCGCAGATTTCTCAAGGCCCTTCAGACAGGACAGGGCTGCGCTCGCCATGTCTCTAGGCAATGAGGAGGCTACACTACTGTTTGAAGAACAGACTCCCGCTAGCTAAAGGCCCTGCTAAACAATGAATATATATATATCTTTCTAGCAAAATATACGCAAAAAAAACCCCAAAATCTTTTCAGCCAATCTCTTAGACACTAAGTGATCCGCTGGAAAAATAAGTGAAAAATGTATGTATGTAGTATTCTACACGTACAATATCAACTGTTCCTCCATTTTCAGTTCCGTGCCTGGCTGGCTGCCTCGTTTCAATTGGCAGCACAGGTATTCATCACAGCGCGCAGCCCAGCGAGCTCCCCTCAGCGGCGCGCAGTACCTGCACCCGTGCTATGCTTAGCACAGGGCATAGCCGCCGTTGTGCTGCGCCAAGCCATAGGAATGAATGGGTTTCAGAGTGCAGCGGTGCCGCGGTTGCTTTATGTCTGAAAGGGTCTTTAGTCTCAGCCTCTTCCATCCATTAGTACAGTATCGGACATTCGTGCAGAACGTCTGAAACTTAGACCTCTGTAAGCTTGACAACACAATCAGGAAGTGGGGTAGTAAACAGTCAGACATGTCGTTAAGTTACCCAAACAATTCCTCAGTATACGTATTAACGGTCGATTTGGTCATTTAGTTGGTTGTTGTGCATGTCAATCAAAATACCTGTCAAGTAGACGGATCTTGACGCAGTCTGCCAGCACTGTGTCACAGACTTTACGTAAGTTAAGGCTGGCTCTGTGAGACTACTAGCACCTCCGCCCTGCTGTAGGTGAACAAGGCCAACATTGAAATGTTGAGGAAGTTGGTCCGTAGCGGCCCTGACGTTCACCCAGGAGCCAACTTCATCGAGCACCGCCATAACCAGATGAAACGGTAAAAATTACTTTTCCATCCCACTACCCTAAAGCAAATGTCACCTACCAGACCATTTTAAGGAACAAGCTTTTGTTTTGGCAGGTTTCTTAAGTATGGTAACCGGGAGAAGATTGCCCAGGAGCTGAGGTTTGGTGATGTGGTGGAGCGGCACATGATAGACGGAGACATTGTTCTCTTCAACCGGCAGCCTTCTCTGCACAAACTCAGCATCATGGCCCACATTGTAAGTTCTTGTGATCTTTACATTAGAAACATCAGAGCTTGTAATTCAGCACTCAGGAAGTTCAAAGAAGTTTCATGTTTAACAAATAAATACATAAAATAAATAAATGAATACATAATGTACATATACTCGCCACAACACTTAAAATGTAAAATATAATTGATCAAAATGTGACAGACAAACCTTGGACTTGTATAAAGTTTTGTTTCAAAATAGTTTGTAACCGATCGTTTTTTCTACTCCTATCTATTTCGTTCGCTGACCTCCAGGCCAGAGTGAAGCCCCACCGGACGTTCCGCTTCAACGAGTGCGTGTGCACGCCGTACAACGCCGACTTTGACGGGGACGAAATGAACCTCCACCTGCCACAGACCGAGGAGGCCAAGGCCGAGGCCCTCATCCTGATGGGTGTAGGTGTTACCAGACATTATGGAAGAGACTCACGGATTCTGAATAGACCTCTATGGGAGAGATCTGTAACAGCAAAATATGGCAGTTGGAGGAAAAGAGCCAATCGTCTGCGTTGCAATGGACGAACTTTAACCTAGCTAGCTAATTGTGCGGTTGAGCTAACGCAGTAACGAGTAGCGCATGTGTAGAAGTACAACCTGGGGGCAAAATGGCTTCATAAACCAAATTTTGGGGCAAAGTCGTTTTAAGCGTTTTTTATTTTTATTATCAGAATTGACTTGTGATTGAATACATGCAGTGTTGTTGTCCCGGCTACCATTGACAGTGTAGTAGTTATGGCTCTCTCCCCATTCATTCGCCGGGTAGAAAATAACTGCCCAGAGGCGTTAGCAAGATGACTGCCGAGCAGCCAGACTTGCCTATAAGGACTTTGACGTTATCCAGGCTCTTGGTGCTGTCCGGTGTGGTGGACAGGCTGTCTGCTATAATGGAGTGTGCTTTGACAGTTTCTTTCTTTCGGTTTCTTTTTTGCTTTCCAGACCAAAGCCAATCTCGTCACGCCAAGAAACGGCGAGCCACTGATTGCTGCTATTCAGGACTTCCTGACAGGTTAGAATTGTGTCTGCCGGCGGCACAGGAGAGTCACTCAAATGGCTCCCATTTTCTTTTTCTTCTCAAACGAAGCCGCCGCCGGCCCCCTTCATTACAGAGTGCAGAGAAGTGTTCATTATTGATAAATGTCAGAACACCAGACCACCTGTCTCTCTCTCATTGTTCCTCGAACGGCGTGTGCACAATGTAAGACGTAAGGTCGAACATGTGTGTCGATTCACGCAAACTTGAATTGGCATCGCTTTACATGCTGTACAATACGCATTACCATAAATAACATTCTTTTGAAACGTAATTTTCATTCTCTGCCTCTAGGGGGAGCCCTTCCCCCACCAGTTTGTTCACTCACCTTGTTTTATGCTGTTTTTGTTGTGCAGGAGCTTACCTCTTGACACTGAAGGACACCTTCTTTGACAGAGCCAACGCCTGTCAGATAGTGGCCTCCATCCTGGTGGGGAATGATGAGAGGGTAAAGATTGCCCTCCCCCACCCATCTATAATGAAGGTATGTACTGCAGTGCTTCTCAACCTTCTACCCAAACTGGTCATTCTACAGGTTGCTTGGTCATGCAGTGGTGGGTGTGAAGGGACATGATGGAGCCTGTACCAATTCATCTATGGTCATTTACAAGAACCGTACAATCTAAAAACAGTGTATTAACATTGACGCGCACGCACACACACACATACACATTGTGGGAGTAATTATTTCTTTTTCTTTTTTTTATCTTTTTTTAGACAATTTCAAATTTCAAACATTGTTAAAATTGCACATAGAGATGCTAAACAGTCCATGATTTTTTTTTTTTTTTTTTTTTTTTTTTTTTTTAAAAACATAAAAACAAAAACATAAAACCCTGT
>JAODUK010063971.1:0-17317 GCA_027564635.1 Typhlichthys eigenmanni
GTTGAACCAGGAGAGACCATCGGGCACGATAACAGCAGCCTAATAGGCCAGTTTGTGATTTTGGTGGTATGTGCTATATTGCACAGCTATATGTCCCTTAGTGCACATGCACAAACACACGTATGTACTGTATGTACTGTATGTATGTACGTATTTGTTAATAAACTGTTAATTTTCACTGTACTCCTAAATTTATTTTTGCGCTCCTAAAGTTTTTGATTTAGGAGCACATGTACTCCTTGGCAAAAAGGTTAGCGTAGAGCCCTGAGTTGCCACAAATAAACAAAGCTTGTGGCAACTGAATTTCAGATCATGACAATCAGCTAAAACAAAAACCTAATAAACAAGATCAGTGTTGGTATTAGTTGCAGGGCCGTGTGAACCATCATTTACCATTCACAAACAGAAGACTGCAGTATTAGGTGAATGTGCGTGTGTGTGTGTGTGTGTGTGTGTGTGTGTGCGTGCGTGCCCACCCCTCAGGCAGCTGGCCGAGGCGTCCTGAGGCTCAGTGAGCGCTGGCTGGCTGGGCAGGCCGCTGCGGGAGCGGCTGACACACTCCAGCTGGCAGGCCCGCCCGAGAAGGGAAGCGGCGTCCAGCACCTCTCCCTCCTTGGCCTCCAGCTGGGACTTGGAGGTGGTGAGGGTCCCCGCGGGGGGGTGCTGGAGGCAGGCGGCCGTGCCGCTGTCCAGGCTCAGCACGCGCCCGTGCGTCCTGGAGCCACTGCTGGGGGTCCGACGGGACGCCCGCCGCCTCCACCCGGGGCGCCGGGCGGGCGGGGCGGCGCTGGAGGAGCTGTGGGTGCTGCGGTGGTTGCTGGACGCCTCGCTCTGGTCGCTGGAGTCCCCCTCGCCCCCCCGCCGGCCCCCGTCCAGACTGCTGGCGCGCTTCTTGCCCGGCCGTCGCCGCCCGCCCCCCCCTGCCGAGGAGGTCCTGTGGGCCTGGCGGGACGTCCCGGGAACCTCCTCCTCCTCCCCCTGAGCGTCAGCCCCGCCCTCGTCCCGGGGGCCGGTGGGCGGGGCCTGGACGGTGGGCGTGGCCATCAGCTGGTTGGCGTGCGGGTTCTTATTAGCCTCCCTGGATGGAGGCCCGCCCACGCCGCCCAGAGTCCTGCCAGCGGCGGCGGAGGCCTCGTCCCGTGCACGCTCGTCCCCGGACAGCGACGGCAGGCTCTCCACGTGCGTGGAGCTGGTCTGCTCGCTGTGGGAGCTGCTGAGGGTGCTGTTGGTGTCGCGCTCCGTGGTGCCGCTGCAGTAGCTCTCGGTGGAGCCGCTGCTGCTGCGCGTGCTCAGGCTGCGCAGGCTGTCGGCGCCCACCTCCCCCCGGTACAGCCCCGACACGCCCTCTCCTGCGTCGTCCCTGGAGGCGGAGCGGGCCACCCTGCGGTGGCTCCCCGCCGCGGGCTCCCTGGGCCTGGGGGCCTCCAGCTCACGCACGGGGTCAAGGCCGCCTCTCCGCGGAGGGGGGAACGAGCTGAAGTCCGGCAGGGAGGGGTCGGGGAAGGCCGAGCCCGCCGAGCTGGAGGTGCGAGGCAGGCCCCGCGAGCGCCGCTCCTTCCTGACGGACTGGGATTGGGCCTGGCCCGCTGGGTGGGTGGCGGCCTCTGGCTCGCAACAGGACAGCGACTGGCTAAAGTGCGCGGAGGAGCTACAGATGTCGGCTGGCTCCCTGGCCAGCTCAGGGGGGCCCAGGGAGGTGGAGGGCTGCATGGACGCGAAGGAGTCGTTGGAGACCAGGCAGTACATCTTGGTGTCTGACAGCAGGTCTGGAGGAAGAAGGCAGATCATCATCATCATCATCATCATCATCTAATCAAGTTCACTTCCAGCGTTCACAAGCATGGCAGGCTCTCACCATGGTCGTGGCTGCAGCTCTCTACAAGAGTCAAGCTAATGTCATCTGGAGCCTTCCTTACTGCTCCTGAAGAGACAGGGAGAGATGCGTTGGTTCATGGTTTAGCTACACATCATTAACACATCAATAACACATCAATACAGCAGCAATACCACCAAACATTCTGGGGATTAGAAACAAAAGATGATGTAGTGTAGTGTCATCCCATGACGCTACACCTCACCACGTGTTAAAATAGCTATCCAATAGCTCTGCCTGTGCCGCGCTACACACAAATCAGGCCTACATGTTTGTCCAACTCACCTATGAACAAAACGCTCAATGTGTGCCCACTGAAACGCACGCATCACAAACACTGGGTCTCGTGCTTGTAAAATCCATCACACACACACACAGGGACAAGCCCTCGGGGCTGCCACAGACCTCTTCCCGTCATCACAAACTAATTACAATGGCGTCGAGTGGACCAGCTGAATTATTCAGACACGCGGTCGCCTCGCTGCGGAGCTCGCAGCGCAATGGACGCCGGGCGCATATGTTCATCGGCGTTCCTCAACTCCGGGAGCAGTGCTCCCGCGCCGACGCATGCTGTGGGATTGCCTTTCTGTGAAACGGTTTGTAAGGCCGCCTCATCTTGGTGTGACCGGAGAGGTCACCAGAACGCTGAGTCAGCCTCTATCTCCCGGGGCACATAGGATACTGTGGTCTACGATGTAGCTAGCCCACTTATTTCTACTCATGTAGACCACAATAAGATCATAAGATACTAAACTATGGCAAATGCTCATCAAGTGAAGCCAAACGGTCACCTTGAAATTGTTATGTAAAACATAACTATATTTTATAATGTAGTACAAAGCTGTGTATTCACGTGTTGCTGTTGCATTTTGATATATGGCTCAGATTATTTGATTGCCGAAGTGTAATTATATTAAAACAGATTATCGGTCATTATATTCTTATTGCTTATTTCGTGATACATCCAGAAAAACACGAGCAAGCACAGTGCTTCAGCAGCTGATGCAGGAGCAGGGGGTGGTCCCAATTACCTCTGGCTGGTGTTTTTCCTATGTGGGCCGATGCAATCTGGAATCAGACAGGAGAGGCAGGTCAAGTCACAGCTCTTTCAAAAGGACTCATATCAAGTGATCACATAATCCACACGTCTCAATTAGGGCTGGACAATATTTCAATATCAACACAACGCAATATCATTTTTGATATGACTTTTAAACTTATTTCCGGTATTTCGATTGGTCACTGAATTACGGGTGCAGCTGTCAGTTGCAGGGCTCTACAGTGCGGCCATTTCATTCGCAAATGCGACAAAAAAGCTTGTATGTGCGAACATATTTAGACGCACTTTGTGCAAGTGACTTCTACCTGTTAGTTATTTAACTGTGATTTCACATTTCTTGTTTGTATAAAGGCTAAAAGGTGAACATTTGTATGTTTTTTATTTCTAAAATGTTATAGTTTCATAGGTTTTCATAGTAAGTAAATAATAGTAAGCAAGTACTCCGTTGTGGGTGTTCTTAGCAGTTTTTGAGCGTTATATTGTTCATATTAATATCGGAATTATACCGCATCGACCAAAATTATTAAATATATTGTGATATATATTTTGGCCATATTGTCCAGCCCTAGTCTGAATATCAAAAATTACCTCACTCCCACATTAAATAAATTAACTAACTAATTCTGCCACCGGCAAGCTTTAGATGATTAGCGATTGAAGGACATACAGTTCAGAACTGTCATCCCTAATAGGTCAGGCAAGATAGATAAACTGCTAAAATAGTACACAAATCTGAAACAAACACTAAGGAATAGCTAATGCTAACTACAAGAACGAAAATAAATGTTTCCAGTTAAAGGTAGGGTTAGTTCTTTTCGACAACACTAGATAAACTTTGAGTTCAAATCAAAACAATATCCTTCCGCAGCGCTGCTTCACACATTTAAATGCATTGTGAAGACGTATTGTTGTTGTGAGCGGTGTTCGCCACTATGTTTGTGTTCCTATTTACGGGGCCAGGGCTGTGTAGAAGTAGGGCTGGGCGATATACCGAATTTTTTCCAAAAGAGATATAAAATTTGACAATATCGTTTATATCGATATAGTTATATTATGCATTTATTCATGACTTTTTCGATTTGTTCGTCTCTCCCTCCATGCCTGCACAGAGTGTCAAAGGGGCGGAGACACCAGAGAAAGCTCACATGTCAATTAATGTCGCAAAAAAAAAAAAAGTGTCACATTTCCGTCAGGTTTCTTGTTTTATTCTATATGCCTGAAGATTTAGCCCACTTTATAGAAAATACCAATATATATCGTGTATCGGTATTCAACCTAAATATATTGGGATATTATTTTTGGTCCATATCCCCCAGCCCTATGTAGAAGTACCGGATTATTTATTATGATGATTTATTTATACAACGGTAAATAACGGTAAGATCACATACTGTACAGTATGAGAATCACTGGCTCTATTATTCACTGAATGTAGAGGGAGCACAATGTATTGGAGTTGGCTAAAAGGTGCCAATAAAGACATTTCTGCACTGTTACACAGTGCAGCACTGACACACTAGGACATTCACTTAATACAGTACATCAAGCATGGTTTTGTACACCAGCGATAGCTTTGCATAAAAGGCAACAGAAATTAATGGTCTGGTCTATGATTAATACCTGGTGATTAGACTCCAACCCAGCATAGGAGTTCCTAGAACTGCAGTCCACAGGCGGAGTCTCTTGGCGGATAAAATCTGCCATCTCAATACCCCCTCCAGGGTCGCTACACGCACGCACACACACACACACACACACACACAAATGATCCATCACATGAACAAAGTACTCCTCTTAAAGTAGATGACAAAGTAGACAGAACAGTCAAATGTACTTGTCATGTTGAAAACCACAGCAGTATGTTTCATTCTACCTCCTTTCATTTACTCAACCAGAACACAAACTGTATAACACAAGCCAATAACTTCAACAACAAAAACAGAAGGAAAAGTAGAAACGCAAACTTGCAGAATTTTTGCTTGGCCTATATTTAGTCCGGACATGAATGTTGTTATTTCGAAACGAACAACTTGCCAGGGATTGTCTATAAATCATTCCCATATGCCAAAAATCAGGTCAAGCCAAAAAACAAACACTGCAAGGCAATGAAGAAGTGAACCACACAGCACATAGTAATGCAAGAGGAGGAAAAAGAAGAAAACACCTCATCAATCACAAGGTTTCAAACTGAGGGGCTCAGGGGTCAAAAGAGGATGTCAACATTTAAAAAAGGCTCGCATGCCCCCCCTCCAATGACACGTCTTTCTACTAATGCAGTGTTATATTTGAAAACAACACACAATATGGTGGGATGGACATTTATGGTTCTGAGGGCGCTATTATTGAAGGTACACTTGATTGCACTATCATTAGCATTCATTGTCACTCATTATGCTAATAACATAAACGTCATCTTACCTGGGGTCTCATGGCAACAACAAAACAAAAAGCCAATGCCTTTATCCATGTGCACGTGCGTGTCTGCTCTAGTGTAAACTCAAACAACCTGGAATGTAATTCCAGATGTGCGGGCAAAGCTTCCACTGCCCCTGTGGTCGAGGGCTCTTATTCGACTTGTTGCTTTTTCCTTTTCCCAGCATCCTGCTAAGCACTACCTCTGGAATGTCACAATGAGTCACTTATTTGAGTGAAGGGCTGGACCTGGACCGCTCTGCCTTATTTCTTCAGAATGACTACTACTACAACTGCTCCATTTAAAAAAACCTGCCTTTTCATGTACCAACACACAACAGCAGAAAGAAAACATTAGATCAACAGACTAGCTATGACTCAATATGCACAACCAGGCTCCATAACGAGACATCACCGTCATCTCCATCATCAGCAGCACAGATCAGGAAACAGGAGATTGCCAAACTAATGACTAACACTAATAAATCCCTCTCACATGACATACTGTACATGGCCCACCATCAGTAGGTCACTGTGGCCGTGTGTGTCCCTCCTCATTTGGAGCTGCTGTGACCAGGGTGTATTGTATAGTGGGAACGTACCCTGGGCCGTTGTGGTCCTCCCGGCGCGTCACGCACCCTTGGTTAGCCCCCTCTGGGCTGCCTGCGCTGCCCTTCGTCTCCTTGGCTCGGTGCTCCACCACCTCACCTTCGTCCAGGGCATGGTGGAGCCGGTAGTTCACGGTTTTTAGCAGCAGAAACATAGCAGCGATCACACCACAGTAGATTCCCACAATCACCATGGTTGGTGGCAGAGCCTGATAGTAGAAGGGAATAACACATTGCATTTGTATTGGGGTGTGTAGCTAGTGCACTGGTTTAACTGAGCTACAATGTTTATATTCAATCAATTCAATCATATTAGCCTATTTAATCATAGCAACAATAATAATACTATTCATACAATTGCTCATAGAATTTGCACACACATTTTTTTTTAAATGGGGTCACTGGGGATCACCCCAGTACCCCAGTCTGGGGAGCACTGATCTAGATTGTAAACAACAAATGTTGTACTTCAGTGCCTCAGTTAAGATGCCAAGTACTTGTTGAAGGCCAAATTACACAAAGTTAACCTTTATAAACTTGACAAAAACACCACAGCAAGAATGTAGTGTTATGTTGGTTAGATTTTAGTGACAGGTAGACTTGAATATGAGCATGCATATTTATACCACTATTCTCTGTGTGCCTGATGAATGACATACAGCATTAATTATCGCCACCAGACCCCCTCGAACCTGTGGCTCAATATAAACCACAGCTAACTGATGTATTTATTTCCAGTCTGTAAATAGAAGGGAAGCCACAAACCAATATGGAGCATTAGATTCTGTTTGTATAGTATTAAACTTCTTCAATAGCCATGTTGGACCATATAGGTGCATAATTCAAAAGTCTAGTTTATAAATAAAGAACGACATTCATTCATTGAATTCATAGTATATTTAAAACACTACGATAACAAAATAATGTGATAAATCATAGCAATTACATTATAATGCGATATATCATTACAATTACCTCAATATATTAAATATTGTAAAGACATGCTTGGTCTATATTTTTTAAAGAGTAAGAATCTCCTCCATAATGTAGAAATTACATTCTGGGGACAAAATAACAGTTTTGTGAAGAGATTACAATAAGTGGTGATACGTACACCACCACTGAAAACGGTACAGTATATGTGGGGGTAGGTCAAAGTCGAACTTACAGCATTTAATATACATTTTGACATACACTTGTTTGGAATGCTATTCTCCATAAACAAAAGATCCCAGTGGTCCAATCTACGTTACGGTAGTTGTTGGAGGATGGTAAACTTGCAAAAAGCAACTCCTCAATATAACCAAATGTTTTTTATTTAAAATAATATACCTTCATAATTCAGGACGACTGTTGCTCTCACAACACGAGAGAGAATGTTGTGAAGTCAAACAACATTCTAAATGTTATATTGTTTTCTGACCGTTATTGTCCTGACAGCTTACGGACGCACATTGCTTTTGATGCAATCAGCCAAAGAGCGAAGACCGTACAGGTTTAATCAAATACCGTACTTACCATGTAAAGTGTGAAGGGGAAGCACAGCAGAAACAGCCATATGTAGAGATGTAAAGCATTGACAAATGTATTTTGATGGGGGTCGTAATACCATCCGCCTGTGACTGAAGCCCAGACCCCTTGTCTGAGGATCTGAAGTGTTTGAGACCCCATGCTTTATCCCCTTCGAAACTACACAGAATCGACGAAATAAACGGGGCTGACACGTAGGCTAGTCGTCGTCAAACATAACGAGCAGTGCTCTGTTTTCAGACATTGGCCTGAAATCCCAACTGCAGCCATCTTCTCTGCAGCTAGCCAGCTGGGGCACTGTACTGTTCTGTTTTCGGTCCTCCACTGAAAAGCCTCGTATCCCACCACGCCCCGCGAGTAAATTCTTCTTCGCGTACTTTCTGTCTATGGTAGCCTACACGCATGCGTACATGCACACACCCTATTCTTTTATCCACGCCTCATCCTAAAATGACAAGTGTTGGGCAAGTTACTCAGCAATAGTAAAAAGTTACTATTTACTTATTACTCCTTCAAAAAGTAATACTATTATTTTACGTATTACTGTGTGTTAAAAGTATTTAGTTGCGTTACTAGTTACATTACTATATTACTTTCACAATCACTACAGGTACCGGTACCCTGCCTCGCACCTTCTATAAAATGAAAAACCTGTGTAGCCAGCTAATTTTTTATTGAACCCTTTTTATTTGAACAATAATTAACACTAGGAGTCAACAATCTGCCAAAGTGAAAACATTGCATCCTCTCAAACCAGATAATTGGACAGGTTGCTTCAAGTTTGTTAGGACCAGACATCTAATTATTGTAACGCTGTAATGCAGCATTGCTTGGATTAGTAATTGTAAAGTTATTACCTTTTTTGGAAAAGTAATTAGTTACACTACTATTAAACACAGTAACACAGTAACTAGTTACCAGGAACAGATTTTGCATGACTTCTATTGCAGGTTTATCAAGTGTATGTAGTTTCTAAAAACATTGTAATGTATTAGCAGTAACTGGCAGTAAATGGCAGTGCTAGTAACTACTACCCAATACTGAAAATGACATGGCACCATTAAAGTAAATATGACTCAATAAATACAATATGATGACGGCAAAGATAAGAACATACATTCTTTGCTATCTAGCGCCATCATGTGGCGATTAGATCTCTTGATCTCGCTTGAAGACCATCTATGGCAAAAAACAAGTGTAAACCATGCAAAAGTGCATGAGCTCAATAGTTACAGGCTGAAATCAGTCATATCATACATGTTTTACATTATATTTTATTCAGAAAAACATTGACTGTTACACCATAATAAACAAAACCACAAGTTACATTAGCATAACAGATTATTTCAGTACAAATACAAATATCAATGTTACCAGGTTCTTCCAAAATCACAGGAGGCTTCATGACCCATCCCTTGGTGAATGAATGGTGTATGAGAAATTACCTCTGAAGTCATCACAGAAGGAAGATATTGGTGATGCCAACAGGAAAATGTAACTGGTGCTGATGTCAGCGTAACAAAAAAGACACCCCCTCATTAGCATATTCTTCAGTAAACTAAATGTACAGACGTAGCAGTGAAACAGGCACCTTGTGAACTAACCAAGAGAGTAGCACACTACTTTTTAATGAAGCTACAGAGCTACTCTCTTTGTGTCAGACAGGTGACATCCTTTCACTCGTTCCTTCAGCACGTTCTGATGGTGTGTGAGCAAGCACCATCACTGTAGCCTTGCTCGCTTCTCTGGGGGTGGCTTGCTGGGAGGAGCTGGGGCGGAGGTCTTGACTGCTGGCTCCCTCTCCCTCTCCTCTTGTTTCACTGCCTCTACAGGTGGTTCAGCCTCCTTCTTCACCTCCACTACAACAGGAAGTAGAAACAGGAACACATTAAGATAATTATTGATTCTACTGTTCCAAATGAGCAAAGTGTCTTTGACAGTGGCAGGGAAAAATAGTAACAACTGAAAACACTATAGAGTATTTCAAATAATTAAACAAAATTATGTAAAATGACATGAAATAAACAAGCGTGATACTGGCAATGACATATATTAATGGATTTAAGATCATACCTGGGATAGGCTTTTCCCCAGGCTTTGGCTGAATAGAAAAAACAAACCACAAAGGAAACATATAAACAAAAATCCATTACAAGGTGGTGTCTGACTTGACCTGAAAGGGTTGTCCTCATTGTTCTATACAAACATATAAGGGAGAGAGGAGAAATGTCTGTCCAAAATGACAACTGAAGAATATAGTGATATGCAGCCTTTAAGGTTGCCATCGAAAGTGGAAAGATATCATGAGATCAAAAAGAGAGCTCAAATATAGAAAGCGTTGTAAGTAAGGCCACCACACAACACAATACCTGGTAAAAGGTTGGGGGGAACTTTGACCGGAGGTCCAGGAGAAGGGTGTCAACACGCTGCCTCTGGAAGAGTGAGCTGGGTTCCTCCTTCTTCTTGGACTTGGGCTTGGCTTTTTCTGTAAGGAGACCACTCAGTTGACCAGAAATAGAACTTCAGTTTAAACTTAGCTTCCTGGAGCCAAAGAACTTGAAATCAGTATGAAGTCTAATGCTAACCTCTCTCCTCCTGGTCTTTGAAATGCCACCAGTAGCCTTTGGAGGGGTGGTATCGACAGTACGACATAGCCTCGTCAAAAGCTGACTGGATTCCATGGACAGCAGAAAGCTAATAATGATGAGATGAAGAGATTAATCATAGCAACCTATATATTCATTTTTTGCAATCAGACAATTCTGGTATTTTTTTATCTGGCGCAGTACGCAACTTTTGCTTCATGGAACTGTATTAGCATTACAACACACTGCAAATCCATCAGAATGTCTAGCTAGTACCATTGGCACAAGTGTATCTGTCCCTTAAATAGAAACACTATGAAGTAAACTCTTACCACTCTAGAGCCAATGACAGTTCCCAGGTCTGGGGCTTGATAGACAACGCCGGCTATGATGTAGTAATCAGCCAGGGGTATCTCTTGAGGATTTGCACATAATAATAGAGAAATAGGGGGCAAAGCTTTTATGTTAGGTTAACATTGGATACGGTTAAGTCACAGCTGGTATCAAGCTGAAAGCAAGGAATGATGCAATCGTACACAGAGAAGCACTGTTATTTGAACATAAAATAGTTTGTATCTGGTTCATAATACTAACATTTTTATATGGCATATGGCTAAATCAGCTTAGTGTTTGTTATGGTACTACCTTTAGTGAATCAGTGATGACATACAGCTACAGTAAAATTCTAATAATTAAGAACATTCAGGTGATTATCGCAACTGGAACATTATTTAGATATTTATTTTAACCACTACAAGTTTATGAAATAGTATAGCTGACCAGTACTGGGACAACCAGAGAACACAAGTAAGAGGGTTATCTAACATACAGCCGTTTACCTTGTGTTGGTGACTGCCTCTGCTGCTTGCGGATGATATACATAATAGGCTCCTGGGCATGGAGGAGAATGTATTCCACTCCAACCATCTGACTGTGAGAAAAGCGTGATTGTGGAATTAAGATAATTTGATGGCTGAGATGCTCAAGTATATTATACATTATATTTGCATTTATATTTGTGTGTGATAAATGTACTTTAGATGCTCCAGAGTAAGCCGCTGCATCTTTACTACTTCATTATTACAGGTCCGGTCATAGAATGGGTTACTTCTCTCAGAAAAATAATCCAGCACATTGCCAGGGTTGAGAATGGGCACCCAACCACTGTCTACCCAGGATATTCCAAGTAGGTTGTCTGTTAAACGAACGAGAAGTTAAGTGTTTAAAAAAACAAGCATAGTCTGTAACTGGGATGAGATATATCAGCCTGATGATGAAATCTGATTTTGAAAATCTCCATGTTGGCCCTTCCACAAAATATGGCCTGAAAAAATAAACTGCATGCTAGCCCTTCCACAAGTATGGCCTGAAAAACTGTAAATTACAACAGTGGCATGAACAGTTTATTTGTGAATTATTAGCAATGTATTTTTGTAATTTGAAACAATGAACATGTATAGAGAAAATAAAGGTGATACATGTATTTTAAATAGGCCCAGCGATAAGTAGGCTACAGTATGAATAGCAGCGACAGCAGGAAAGTATGTGGCTAGTCATTTTTAGCATCTATATTTGTCTTGAACGATATATTAAAAGAAACCTAATATGAAAAAGTAACGTGTGGTTAATACGCAAAATAAAATTGTTGCTATTGTTTGAAAAAGTAAAATTGCTTTAGATACCTCTTAAATCCACCGACGCCATTATGTAAACAAGAATGTCACCACCAAAGTCGCAGCTTGGTGACGTAACGAACTGGGGGTAGATGGGCTGTGGAGTTTTGTGAACAGCCGGAGATATAAATTCGGCCAACTGTGCGTTTGCGAATATTAAATTCCTCAGCGATATATAGGCTATTTTAAACAATTTATTTAGGTCTAATATGTTTGTGGATGAAAGTGAGCAGCAACAACAGCAGGATATGGCATAATAAATAGGCCTGTGTGTGTGTGTGTGTGTGTGTGTGCGTGCGTGCGAGTGCGTGTGCGTGCGTGTACATTTTTAATTTCGATTTACACCATTTATTTAGACGTGCGTAGTTATAATGTGAAATACCAGCAGGCAGGGGCGTTGTTTCATCAGATGCTAAGGTATGGCAAGTTGACATGGCGTCAACGAAGGGCATCGTTTTTTATTAGTATTTTTTTTAGGGGAAGACATATTGCTATTCACCATATTCTGGTGAATAGTTATGCACCTTCATCAAGTTATGGGGCGATGTGATAGTCAGATAAATTATATAAGGACTAGTCACAGAGTTCAAAGGAGCCGAGACAGGCTTTATAAAACGATTATCAAATATGATGCTTCACAAATTTTAAATATTTTTGCATTCCCCCACTAAACAATATAGACATATATCCCAGTTATAAAAAGTTTCGAGTATTCTAAAATTAAGACACCTCCAGCTGAAACAATAGCAATTTAAAATGAGATTAAAATGTAGACCTCCTCCAAAGCCTAGTTCAAGTTCAACGCTGGCGCAATAACCTTGTTCTACCAACCAATCAGACATTCTGACAAGAAGGAAGTCTTGATCCGAGGGTAGGTTTAGCCAGCGCCCAATTAGCGCCTAAATCACGCTTTCAAAATAAGTTAAGATCTTCCCTGCGTTCTACCCGCCGGCCGCATTCCCTATACGCATATGCGATTAGCCAATATCATTTTTGTAAAGCAAAAAATATCAGTTATATTGGGACACAAGTGAAATTCTATTATTTATATTTTATTTATTTATGTTTTAAAGCTGATCCCAAGGTATGGCATTCCAATGTGACGCCTATATGCCAGCAGGCCGTAATATTTAATGCGTGCAGGGCTGCGGGGCCTGCCATAGATATGCTGCCAGTTTCTCAGTGACATTTGCTGGGAGATAGAATTCCAAAGACACATACACAAACAGCTGAAGTTTACACTTGGGTAAAGAGATGAAATGTGTATTGAATACAACAATAGGCCTATAGTTTGCACACTTGCTCTGTTGTTGATATAGTCTACAAATTAAAATCCTCTAATAATGAGATGGGTGTACTGGAGGTTAAACAAAAAATACAAAAATACAAAACAAAATAAAATGTCCTTCATTAAACTCCTGCAGGTTAAATGACATCATACCCTGTCATTGGGGACCTTATTCTGTCATTGAGGCAAACCCTGCGTACAGACTGCTGCTGCTGAGGCAAATGTCAGGCTGGATATATTTGATCTGATTACTACATTCCTCCAATTTTAGATAAGCTACGCTTGGGCAAGGCGAGTCCAGACGTATCAAACAGATAGTAGATTAAAGGGGTCTCATAATACAAAGCAAGACTGTTAGCCAACCAATCGGATCGTCACTAAAAAGACTGGAGATAGTCTATTTGTAGAGCTCGCTAGCAGGCTTGCGCTCAGAAGACCAAGTTGCGTCGACGCGGCTGTTCAGAATGCGTTGAGCAGCTAGAGCAGATTCCATTCCAACATTTGCGTGGAGCGGTTATCATACATCGGCTACCAGTCGAAGAGGTTGGCAACAATGAGCGTGAGCCAGGTTGGGCACGATGGCAAGTCCAGAGTAGACGCCAGCCCGGACACCGGCGGCGGATCTCCGAGGCAACAGTGCGCACAGCCTTCGAGCGGCAGCCGGACCAGAGATGCTCGATATTATCAACAACAGCAGCTGCTGCAGCAACGACACCATGGTGGGTCGCTGCTCAAACAACCGTCACATTCCGAACCAGCGGATGCTGTGAGACGAGCGCTCGACTTCAAGAGCCAAGGAACGCAGTGCTACAAGGATAAGAAATACAGGGAGGCGATTGGCAAATACCATCGTGCTTTATTGGAGATGAAGGGTTTGTGCAGGGTTCTGGGAGACCCAGACACCAGCTCCAAATCACCGTCCTCTCTCTTGCCGACAATCAGCAAGTCCACATCCCTGACAGACGAGCAGAAGGGAGCAATGGAGAACGCCGAGCTGGAGTGTTACAACAGCTTAGCGGGTAGGCCTGCGATATTTTTCACACAATGTTCTGTACTCTGTATTGTACGGAGTACCATTCTGGGAATACTCCAGCTCATTAATAATTAAGCAGACCTATATTCAAGTCCAACCACTTTGTTGAAAATGAGCATTAGCAACTACTGAGCATTATAAAAACACATGGTGTCAATGAAATAATGTGTGACACTAAACCAGTATTTATGTTTATTTTCTCATTCTGTCCTGAATGTCTCTCTCCAAGCCTGCCTATTACAGATGGAGTTAGTTAACTATGAACGAGTGAAGGAGTATTGTCTAAAAGTCCTGCACAAGGAAGGGGAGAACTTCAAGGCTTTGTACCGGTCTGGTGTGGCCTACTACCACCTGGGTGACTATCAAAAGGCCCTGTACTATCTTAAGGAGTCCCACAAACAGGAGCCTTCTGGTAGGGACCTGGACCCATTGTGTATATGTGCTGTTATTCTTGTAATGCCCTCACCCAGTAGGAGAGGGGACTTCAATACAATAATATAATAGCCTACAATCAATTATAACACCAGTGATACTAGCTTATCTAACACATGTAAAAATGCAAAGGAAATAGATGAGTTTGTATTAGCAGACTAATATTTTACTCAATATTAGTTTAAATTATTAAAATAAATGTATTTCTTTATGATTACAAATGTCAGATTTATTTATGAGTGTTTTGAGGTCTCATTTCCTGAGCAGGAAATCAGACGTGATCCTGTTCCTGTGTTTGTTTGACAGACACCAATGTAATCCGCTACATTCAGCTGACAGAGATGAAGATTCGCAGGACCGCTCAGCGAGAGAAAGAAGATGCAACCTGATCTTGCTGCCTGGTGACCTGTGACCCTTCATCCACGTTCCATCCAAACTGTGTGCCACCCAGACCTTACACACTACGATTTAGGGCCTTGGTGTTTCAAGATTTATGTATTTGCTGTTGCCTTGCACAGACACTTATTTTCACCTTTCTCCGGTTTAACCCCCTTTGTGCGTGCTTGAAATGTATTTTTTACAGCTACTGAGTGATTCTTGCTGTCTAGTGTGAATATATCCCAACCTTTGCAAATAAGTCATTAAGGATGCCAGTCAGCCACTGCCAGTCCCAACATTGCACAAACAGGCCAACACTTGTGATAGCAACAGAGATAATGCAGCATGTCTGTAGGCGAGTGTAACTCTGTGTTAGCACATATTCTCGCACAAGATGTCTTTTCAGTGACACGTGGTGACAAATCAGAAACCACCCACAAAAATCTACAATCATATCTATATTTAAAAAAAATGTCAAAAGTTTCAGACTTTTGAATATTATTGATATTATAAAGGATTAAAGGTGCTTTGAGTAAATAGATTTATTTTGACCTGCCATATGTGTAGGTGAATTATTGTGAGCACATTGCTGTATGAAATTATGAAACATATCACAAACTGTATATATAGGCTACTTGTATAGATACAATATAATATGAAGCCAAGCTATTTGTGTCTTGTTTAAATATGCCAAACAAAGAACTTCATTCACAGCATATATATTAACATGTTTACTGTTTACTGTTAAAGTTAAGTGTAATAAAGGAAAGACTGTACTTCCGTACCAGTAGATAATTTTGTCTCTGTGTCCCTCATATGCTCTTTGCTGTAGGTGGTTCTGTGTTTTATGGCAGAAAAATACATCATAGTCTTTCTGTAAAGAAGTAAACAAACACTGATTGAAACTAAGGCATTTTACTGTAACGTTTGTCCTAGAGCTGCCCCAGTGGGATGAAACATTCAGCTGGCTTCAACGATGTTTGTAGGCTTTGACGCAATAAATCCAGATATGGTACTTAAACTTAAAAAGTATATTATAATGCATTCTTAATTATTAAATTCCATTGGAAATGCTGTGTACACTCAAAAATAAGCACCAGCTGAGCTGAAGTACGATTTTACTCAGTGTTTTCCATTGCAAATACAACCCCATTAATAACAGTATAATTTCCACCCTGTATTGTCCATTTCAACAACAGTAAAATCAGCTTATTCATGGTAAGATGATGACCAGTTTGTGACAGGTTATATGCCTTGTAGTGTTTAGTTTCCACTAGGCACCTTAAGGTCAAATACTGACGTGAATCGTGAGGATCATACAACATTCGCCATACTTATCAGAGAAATGCATTCACATGTACATTAATTCACACTGAGGATCAATTCAGCCGAGAGGTAAAAAGTCTTTGGATGCAATATTCCAGTCTCCAGAGGTCACTTTAAAAGCTTCAAAATGTAGTGAGATGAGCAAGTATTAACCATTAACACCAGTCCATTATCAGACAGCATTATGGGTCCAAAGTATTTGCAAATAAAAACATGTCTTTCATTTCAATCTTATCATTTCATTTTAAGGAATTCCAAATAGTGTAGTTGACATTCGCAATATAACTCTGGGATATACGTATATTTCAGTTATTTTACCACTCCAAGAAGATTAAAACAAATATATGTATTACTTGCAGATATGACCCAAGTTACAAACCAAGGCAAAAAACAGAAACTCTTTTAAGACAGATTACACTCTCAATAATTAATTTAAAGGAGTGTCCAAAATCAAGGCCAATACAATACAAAAATAAACAAAATAAATACAATAATTTACAATACAATAATGTAACTAAAAAAATAAATAATCAAAATGTACTTACACATGCCACCAGGGCTTGTCTGTTGAATGTCTCGTTCAACACTCATGCAGGGAAAGACATACACACGAATCCACACAGTATGTGATGTTGAATAAACAGTTCATGAGGCAACTTACAGTTACAGAAACACAATTCCCCTTTAACCAAGAGTAGTATGCCACCCATATCAGGTTCATGATTTTCAATCATCAAGATGATATGGGGTTCATATGAAGCCACTTCCGTCTTAACACTTTTGTGGTCCTAATGCAAAACCAGGGCCCCAAAACAAAAAATAAATACCCCCATCCCCCAAACAGAATTTGTTCAGGGTTATTGTACAAACTGTTTTGATGGGTTGTTAATTATAAAAAGTGCTAATGTTGTATAACAACATTCATTACATCAGAATATATTTAGAGGTGGTTGTGATGACAGGTGCTCAAAACAGATGTACAAGACAGAGCAGTGACTATGGCACTGTTATAGAGCAGGAAAGATTTATTATAAATTAATTCATTTAAAACATAATATGTATAGGAATTACAAATAATCATAGGAAGAATGTATTGGCTACATAACTACAATGCTAAAT
>JAODUK010063982.1:0-17315 GCA_027564635.1 Typhlichthys eigenmanni
AGCAGCAGCATTCTGAATGAGCTGCAGCTGCTTAACAGTCTTTTTTGAAAGTCCCGTTAAGAGCCCATTACAGTAGTCAGTATATTCTTTCTATAATGTATGTTCCTGCCTTAAAAGTCCAAACCTGTATTTTTTTTTATAAAAAAAAAAAAAAAAAAAGTTTTATATTGTTATTGAACTTTACATTTGCCTGTGCACAATGTAAGATGTCCTTGAGTGCTTTGCAAGGCGTTCTTAATTTAAATGTAGCATTAATTATTATTATTATTATTATTATTATTATGTGCATCAACATACGTGTCAGTCAGTCTAGGGTAAAAATAACATTTCTAACATTAATCCCTACTGTAGATCCATCATGGGAACAATCTCACTAAAAGACT
Source organism: Typhlichthys eigenmanni (assembly GCA_027564635.1). NCBI lineage: Eukaryota > Metazoa > Chordata > Actinopteri > Percopsiformes > Amblyopsidae > Typhlichthys > Typhlichthys eigenmanni. Next base: position 384 of record JAODUK010063982.1, read on the forward strand.
GACCTGTTATTTTGAGAAGGCGCTGGGTCAATCAATCTTCTGAGGTAAGTCAAGGGGGTGAACTGCGGCGCGAGCTCAGGCCCTCAAGTGTCTATACGTCATGGTTATTCAGTCACTCTGACAGCCTGAAGGCATAGTCAGTCGTTCAGTCAGTCAACGCGATCAAAATAAAGCACCTATCTCTTCAATGCCACAGGGAGCTTCCTCTGAAACACCACCCTTACACATTGGAAAGGCATTGCCAAGGCTAGGATATTGTTGTGTGGTGCATTCTGCACCACTTCGTTTGTGTTCCCATTAGAAATGCACCGATCTGGGTTTATTTGTGGCCAATACCGATTGCCGATTTTCAGTCTGCAAAATCAGCCGATACAGATACTAATACCGATTTTATACTTTTTAGATGCACTGAATGCACGTAAATCGGATTACCACCAATCTCGTATTTTGAGTGGAAATCGGTCGATTCTGATCTATCTGTGCATCCCCAGATCCCATTTACCGTAGACAGCCAGGGCTGTGTAGCAACACCAGATTATTTTTGCAGAGTGCACACAGAATGGGCACTAGTGGAGTGTAGATATATGATGAATCTGACAAAAATTGTACTAGCATACAATCGCTGACTTTACCTTTAAAGGCAGGGTCAGGGTCAAATTTAGCAATTTAGCTGCCCCACACATCCAAATGCACTGTGACGCAAAGCGTAGCGCTGCGGCTTTGTTGATGCAAGCGCCGAGCGGTGCACTTTTGTTTATGTTGCTATTTACGGAGTCAGGGCTGTGTAAAAGTATCGGATTACTGTTTTTCAACATGCACAGAGAACGTTAAGATAGCGGAATGCGAGTAGATACTGTATTTGGTGAATTTGTATTGTCTTACAATTTGCTTGCAATAGCTGACTTCACCTTTAACACCCCATCTACAGTAATAATACGTCTGTCTACCTGTCTCGCATGCGTGCCTGGCTGAATGCTCCTTTACTTTACTGCCCTCTACTACAGTCCCCAATACATTATTCCCTGCCTTGTGAGGAAGCACTTGAACCATCTTGGATAGATAGGAACGTGCGATCAAGAGAAGGCTCCCTTCAGAAACCTTTTACAATCAATGTGTCCATCTCTACTGGGCACCTGGAGAGCATGAAGCGGCATTACAGAATGTTTTGGTAGCTTGCCTGTCATCTCTTTGTGTGTAAATAAGGCAGATCAGATCATGAGAATGAAATGATAGACACAGATAAGTTATATAACACACACACACACACACACAAATGGCAGTTAATGGACTACTTACTCACCAGCGCTACAACCTCCACCTCGTAGATTTATATGGAATTCACATTAGGAAATTGCTCCCAAATTATCCCGGTGAGCCTGTGAAAGATCCAGATAATCTTTTAATGGCCTATGCTGTCGATGGCCTTATGGAACTGCTTGTAAATATACTGTAAAAGTGATGGACACGCTATTTGTAGAACCAGACGCCTTTTGTGTTTAACTGGAGCCAAAAAGAAATGTATGGTAGTACTGTTGTACACCAGATGGTGTAAAGGACATTAAATTACATTAATTTGGTCATTTAGCAGATTTTATCCAAAGTGAGTATAATTACAAGTCCAAGTATTAAAGAGAAGGTATATGTGAACTGTAAGGCGATATAGGTGTACTGTAGGCATGTCGGCACCGAACCCTGACCAAACCCTGACTTTTAGCAGCGAAAATTGGTGTGCAGTGTGAACGTAGCTTTTGGCTGGCAGTCAACAGCACTAAATACTAAATCCTAAGATAATACATCCTGAACCCAAAATTAAGTTATGATGTTCAGTTTGAATAAATAGTTCACAAGTAACCACAGGTTTGAAATCAACAAATTGCAACAGAAATAGACACAGAGACACTCAAGCAACATAAAAATAGTAATACTACAAATGAACAGTAAGAACCATAGGAAATATTATGATACACAAACCTATCAATGGTGTGCGTGTGCAACCTACATCTCCTGACCTGACCCACCCTTGGACAGCAGACGGCGACAGTAGTAGGTGTCGTAAATAAGCGAATAAACACATTTCATGCGCAGCAGCGTCCTTATTCTAACTACAGCCCGGGACGTGCGTGGAGCACTCTAATGCCTCCGCGAGCAGAGAGACCCGCGGAGCCGTGTGCGGCAGACCAGCAGTCGGCAGATGTAATTACCACATCATCTCTGGTCCCTGCTAACTGCGAGGGAGAGCGAGAGAGCGAGGGAGAAAGACACAGAGATTGATCCTGGTAAACAGCAATTAGGGGTGAGGAGGATGGTGTGTTGTGGGACGTCTCCGTGGCGGGACAAAGAAAAGAGAGGAAGGGAGGAGCACGGGTAGAAAATGGAGCCCTGCGGGGGAGGGGGAGGGGGGGTGGGTGGTGTTGCTGACCCCCAGCTAGAGTGGGCGAATGTTTATCAGATCTCACACATCACGCAGAGTCTGCCATGTTGCACACTGGTCCCACTGTAAGGAACGGACTTGGGGAGGTGAAGAATCTGCTTGAAATTATATTTCAAGCAAAGCTGGACAGGATCACCCAATTTTCTTCTGCAATATAAAACTGATTTGAAATGTTCACTTTGTCTCACACACACACATCTACCTACCTGCCTGTCTGTCTGTATGTCCATCCATCGAGAGAGAGGCACACATTAAACGTGAAATGTAAAAGTGAAAGAACTAACCAGACACACAGTTATTCTTTCCATTTAGGGTGAGGTGAAGTACTGGTTCGTTGGACTCCCCGCACTGAGCCACTAATGCTGGGAACAGGGAGTCAATGTCTTGTGGCGTGGGGGTTGGTAAAAAAAAAAAATTACGGGAAGGAATACATCTCCTGTGAGGATTCTACCGGAAAAATGTGTGTGTGTGTGTACGATGTATACTTGTGTTAACGTTGCAACATGAGCTGCTAAAAGTTAGCATTTACAACCATGTGTGAGGGAATACCATTGCAGTGATTTCTGAATTCCCTGCATTCTGGCTGCCTGGAATTCTTTCCTCCTGCGTGTTTCCAGGCAGAGGTGCCGGCTCACTCTTCCAGTGTTCGACATCACAAAGGGGTTCTATTCTGCCTTCCGCATTCTGCTTGCCACTTTCCCCTCAGACTCCCACCCATATTTGGAAGCAAGAGGAAGGGAATCCCGGATGACGACTTATGGGCTTTAGCTGCCAAGGGGAATTCTCTCCACATCTGTTTGTGTGAACGTCCGTGTCTGTGTGTGTGTGTGTGTGTGTGTGTGCGCGCGCGTGCGTGCGTACTGATGTGCACCTTATAATTTTGTGCGGGCTGCACATAGAGGCAAAGGGAGAGAGGAAAAGATGGCTTTCAGATAAATGGATGTTAGATTTATAACCTGGCATTCACAAACGTATCTATTCACAGAAAGCACTACATCCCACATCACTACAACCCCCCCTTTGACAACCATCTTGACTCACTAGCTGAAGGAGTTATAGGTTTTGCAGTAAACATTGGTCCTTCTGACTTTAAAGGCCAACTCGGGAGCCGAACTTAGCGAAGCAAAAGGTCTTTAATAGGGAAAAGGAAAACCGTAGACTTACAGTATCGCTGAAATCTTTGGACTGATTCCACATTTGATTATAGTCCTAACGGTAAATCCACCTATGCCAGTGGAATTGTTGTCACACGTCCATCTGGGGAGCCGTACATTTAAACTCTTTGTGAATGGCAGGTACTTTCAAAAAAATACTTGGCTGGATTAACCATCTGGTCGTTTTCGCTGTCGGCACACTTAAACCACGCCCGTATAGTTATAAACACGACGATGATTGGAAAGTTCAGTTGCTACTCGGACACATTCGAAATGATTCAGAGGCTTTTCAGACTGATTCTCACAGCGAATTTAAACTGAAGCGAGACCATCCTGATCTCGCAATGCTAAAATCCACCTGCATCACCTTCCCAAATAAGGCCATGGTCACTACTAGAATATAAAACGTACCTACTTATTCTGAAACCTTCATTGAATATGTCTTCATCAAAATGTTGTTGTCGAGGCTTTTTGTATATCCAGCCAATATGTTTAAAAATCTTAAAATCTGAGGTTACCGCAGTTTGCCTTGTGCACACACACACACACACACACACACACACACACACACACACACTTGTCTTCATGGGGTAAATGGCTTAAGATTAAAGGTTGAAAATCTCCGGTCAAAAGTTATATTCTAAGCAAGAGGTCAGTTGTGACTTGGGAAACGAAAGGATATAAATAGCCCTTGATCTATTGAAATTTGTGTAGCTTTATGATTGATGAATTAGTGTGAATATGGGATTGGAAGAGGGCAAAGGGGGGGCAAGAGGCTGGGTCCAAGACAGACCCAAATTTATACCTACATTGTTCACATCTGCGAGCAGGTGGCAGACAATCCATCTCTAACCCTTCTAGACCCTCAGGAAGGCTTCTGTTGTTGGTAGACAGAAGCACAGACCTTCCCTTCAAGCAGAGTAAAAGAAAGAAAGCTTTCATTAAACATTCTTTATAGCCTAGCATTGTATTGGATACTCCTGGCAACCAAAAATAAGTAAATTATAGAAAACATATACTGAATGACCGCCTTTTAGGTTTGTCGAAAATTATATACATATTTATATACAAAATATGTATTTTTAGTGTTGAATGTAACTTTAAAGCAGATGAGACCTTTCTCGTTTGCCACAGCATTACGCTCATAAAATGAGAACAAAGTGAACTGTAATGACATACATTGAGCAATTAAAATAAGTGTGAAAGCCAAGGAAATGTGACAATGTGCAATATAGAGCCATAAAGTAATCTGTTGACGTTTCCTCTGGGTCTTGTCTGGCCTATTGGGACGTTAATGTTACATCTTCCAAGTTTAGTCACCCAGCACGCAATCCCTCCCCTACTTGTTACTAGCAAAACAAGCTAATTAGCAACTTTTTAATCAACGGACTTGCTAATGGTGTTGTCACAAAGAGATGAGATATGCGTGACAACAAAGCTTTAAATTGTATTCACTAACCTAACTAGTGGACGAGAAAATAGGAACGAAGAAAGCCCATGAAAACAATAACCACTTAACTTACTGGACGCGCGAAGACTCAAAACGAGCAGACAGCAGACAGCACACGCAAGCAGGCATACACGCATACATGTTGGAGTATAGCCTACCACGATGAGGCCATATCGAAGATCTCTGCCGCCCTCCAGTGACATTACATTGAACTGCATTAAACGTATACGTCATCAGGGAGCGTTCCACGATATTTCAGAAAAACGGCGAGAACACGATTAGTAACAACTATATTGCGTCTTATATTGAGTGATATTTGCACATACTTTAATGTATATCGATGCGTAAATCATTTTCCATTGTCAAACAAACATTTAAATTGGAATACATTCGTAAATTCGCTGACAGTAGTGAGGTGAACATTTCGCGCACCCCTTTTAGACCGTCTCAAATAACTAGAGGAAGGCGCGTCTTTTCTCAGCTCCGCCAGGGGGCGACACGCAGCCATCCCACTGGAAAGTGTTGTGCCAGTATAACGCCATCTGCTAAACCATCGTGTTTGAAACTACTTAAAACCCTTAATAGTAATTGATGAAAAGTAATAAAACATGACTACTAAAAAGAAGCGTACACCTAATACAGGGAACGATAGTTGGGTTATCATTACTGCAGGTAGGAAGAATGCTGTTTTAGCTAACTAAGCTAACGAGCTGTATACTTGCGTACTTCTATGGCTATATACATACGGTAGTAGTTATTAACGTTACGCTGGTATTGTAAAGTATTTGCGATTAGTCTCATTCTGGGACTAGTCTAGCACCGCCATGTTACGGTGCAAGACCATACCAAGAGGGTGGGCTTCATTTTGATGTTGTCCACAGGTTCTGCAGTTGACACACAGAACCACGACAGTGAGCCTACTTTCGTCCGGCTAAGGAACCCGTCGACAGGTTTTTCAGTCACTAATTTCACATGGATTTCCATAAAAAAAATCTTGTTGAGACAGTGCAATCGCATGATAGTTAGTCCCCCGTCAAAGAGCCACTTCTCTAAATTCCATGGCAGTAACATTAATGGAGTTTCCCATCACCTATTTATATGCTCGCAGATGAACCGTCGCTGTACCTGTTCAGTAACGGCGATGTGCAGCTGTATGAGGTCAAGGCGTTTGAAGACGGCTTTCACTCATGGTTCATTGGTCAGACAGTGCAAAGAGGTTTGTCTCATTTCTGTATTTGTTGCATAACTAATCAACCAGGTGCTATTACACAGTCCGCAACCAGTATCCTGCATGTGTGACTGAAAATGAAGTTATGGGTCTATGTTTTCCTATAGCATTAAATCTGCCATTCCACAGCATGAGAAAATTAAATAACACACCTGCATCAATGAGCACATTTCGTTTTATGCCTTAATTTGAATACTTCAGTTTTGATCTTGTGCACATATCAATGTTATTTATTTATCAGTTTTAAAAAGAAGTCCATAGAGTTTTAGTATTACTGTATATAAAAAGCTCAATTTTATTTCAAGAATGTGCTAAAGGAAAGTTGAACTGTTATTTAACCACTGGCACTGTAACTTTATTACCTCAAAGTCCTCTTGCAGAACTAACCCATAGTTTGTATTTATGCATTTTTATTTGATCAGATGGGAGACTTCTCTACATTACCCCCCTAGATCCGCTCTATCTCATCTTGCCCTATTTGATGAACACTGCTAACAAGGTGAACAGAAGGTTGTACTGCATTTGTTTATGCCTAGCTGGCATAATAGCCTAATTTTATTTTGTACAGCTGGACAGACAACCATTACTGCCAATTGTCTTTTTGCCAGTTGAGCCACACACATAAAATGTGCTGTACATAACAGCATCACACTGTAATAAGACTGTTTGTTTCCTCGGCATGCAGCAAATTATGTTTTTCTATAGTGCCAGCCCATAATTCATGTGGTTGTTAGTTGAGGTATGAACCAAGTTATTTTTAATTCTAATATACAGTGACTGTATATGTACAGTGTATAGGGAGAGATACTTGGTACCTATAACAGCTAGATTGTTTATATCTCCTGATGAGGAGAATCCAACTTCTGCCTTACACTGCTCTCTCTGAACTCCAGGGGGTGTTCCAGCCTATGGAGCAAGTGTTAACGGATGAGGACTTCCCTGCCTGTTCAAGGCTGCTTAGCTGTACACAGACACTGACCTCACTGCACCACATTGCTGAGGAGAAAGGTCAGAGGTTGTTGTCATTGTAGCTTCTGTGAACCAGAGCCACAGAAATAATTATCTCTGTGAAGCGCACACTGAAATCCACTATAGCTGTAAATGTGGGCTCTGTCTTTCAGAGGTTGGAGGCCGCAGCTTTCATCGGTACGATAACGAGAAGGCGCTGGACTGGTTAAAGAAAAAGGTAGGACTAGGGGGCACGTTTACAAGACACGAGTTTTATATTCATGATGATGATATTCATGTGTGCATGTGTCCAAGAAGCAATCCCTTGCCTCAGCAGTTTGGTATTTTGTCCTCACAAAAGTCAAACTACAAATTCACTTCTTCAGCAATAATTGCTGGCTGTGAGGTCATTTGAGAACGATGAGCACGTTGTCCACACGAGTGTAAAAAAAAAAAAGTGGATCGGATTGCTTTTACCAGGTGGAGCGGACAGTGAAAGCCTTAAAGAAGAGCAACATCTCTGTGGGAGAAGGAGTCAAATCCACAACCTACGTCAGAGTAAAGCTGGAGTCTGAGGTCAAGGAGGGTATGTCATTGTTTTGATAAAATAGGCAGGACCTAGGCCCAAATCTCTGTTACACATTTTTGGTAAAATATTATTTATTTTGCAAATAAAATAATGTATATTTGGAGATTTAACCATAATTATCTTTTGTTGGTGCCATTTTCCAAGCCATAATTCTAATGTTTACCAGTAGATGGCACTGCAGTAGAAGCATCATAACCAGAGAACAATTCCACCTTTCTTAAATATCCAATCTAACAACTGTTACTGTTTTAGAGGTTATTAGTAGTATTAGTTATCTGTTGCTACTACAACAAAATAATCTGTTATTTAATTATCATCTTAAACATTTATTTTCTTTGTGATACAGAGGATTACCTGCGCTACGCTCATGGACTGATATCAGGCTACATCAGCGACGATTTAAGTAAAGCCCTGCAAAAGCACTTGCAGTATGTACATTTCACTATATTAATATATCCTCTCTATGTACATCAGCTCAATGACTTCTAAACTATTAATACATTTAATTGTCCATATTTTTTTAAATGAAACACTTAAAACAATCACTAATAACTTGTAAACATGTCATGATTATTGAATCACAAAATAGTTACATGTTAGTTTAAATAAATATTGTCTGAACTCCTGTCCCACCCAGATTACCAGAACTCACAAACCCCAAGGAGACAGAGCCACCTTCAAAGGTATATTACTTGCTTTCATGGCATAGCATCAATGGCATGTGTGTGTGCAGAGTGTCTCTTCACTTTGTTAATAATACTGTTCTTTGTATGTTTCTACATGTCTGTAAAGCCACAGTGCACTCTTTGTGTGGTGGTCATTTACCTTACGCTAGTATTGGTGTGTTAACAACTCTGCTGTCTTCTGTGGTTTTCAAATTAAATGAAATTAACCCACCCTCCTCAATAATTTGCAAGCACATATTAACGTCTGAAAATATTGTTTGCATGTCTCTGCAAAATATCTGGTGCCCTAAATTGTGGACATACATTTCTTCCTTCCTCATTTGGTAGAAGAGGAAACTTTCTGACAAGCCAGTGGAGGCTGCAGAGGACTACACCAAACTCAACAGTGCTGATTTTGTGCGGAAAGTGAGTGTATAACGAACGTATCAGGCTGGATCTGCAGTACACACGGAGAACAGAAACTATATGAAGACACCCAACAGTTACCGGGGGGAATATGTGGCCTTGGGCAGTTATTGATCAGTAAACCTACAATCTTTTATTCTTTGAATAATTTAATTTTGTTTTCCAGAAGAATGCATTTCATTAGTTCTAACCTAGTTTGTTGACTGCTACTGTAGACGAGGCCATATACATAACTAAATGCTCGAGGTCCAAAGGTTCCTATGTAAAAAGTTCATAATATGTAACATATTCCCTGCTGTGTGCACAAGGTTGTTGTGATAACCTATTGATTAACCCCCCCCACCACATCCCAATCCTTTCCAGCCTCCCAAGAAGATGTCTGCTGCTCAGAAATCTCTGGCTAAAGTGGACAAGACTGGCATGAAGACTGTCGTCATTTTTCAGCCCCAAGGTCAAAGCAGAAAAGAAATAAATGTTGTACAGTGTCTGTGGTAAATAAATACCATATAAGTGAGTGTTTACCTGACAGTAATTTGTATTAAAGAAAAGTAAATATGAGTTATTGCTGTATCCCTTTTAATTTGTACACTGGTTTAAAAGTATACAGCACTGAATAGGCGTGTGTGTGTGCGCGCACAGTTAAATTTTAGTTTTCTCCAGTTTGACTATTCTATCAAAATAGCCTCTCACCAAATTTGGTCTAAAAAAAGTGAAATCCGTACTTTTGAAAATACGCTTAAACTATACTGCCCAATCTAAATATATATAAAATATTATTAATATTAGATTGATAACATTCTGATTCTGAGAGAAGATTATTCTGTGTGTATTATGTCTTACAGCAAACACTGCTGAGAAATAAAACAAAATCACTGGGCTGTTTGGATGTTCTTGAGCTTTACATTAACGGCCTGGTAGTGCCGGTATTTCCAGATGTCCTTCGTCAAGCTTTACCATTTTTTAATTTGGGCTTTATGCGCAGTGTCTGAAAGGCACTCTGCACCACTTTAGGCAGATGGATCGGGTTCCTCTGCAGTCGCAGACGGCTGCAGGTAGATCCCCCTGCACTTTTTTTCTTGGGGTTGCTGTCCTTGGCACTAACGTGGACCACTTTCTGTTTGGCCTCATCTGTGACACGAGGAACCCGCAAGACCCAGTTGGAGTGGAGGTCGTGTTCGCTTGAGCTTGTGGCCACTGCCAGGCAGAAGCACAGAGAAATGGCTTCAGCCACAATGCACATTAACAGGCAGATTTTTTAAATGTGACAACACAATTTTCTCAAGACCCCAAAACTCACCAATGAAATCTACATCTGCGTTTCCGTCATCTACGTGAGGCTTGCGTGTAGGTTCAGGGTCGCAGCTGGCAATGACCGAATCAAAGAACTGGAGAGTGTCCTCCTCATTGGGAATTGGAGGGGCGGAAGGCCTGGTCCTTGATATCTGTGATTTTAGCAGCGAGACAACATTTCGATCTAGATGTGTGTTGAGCAGTTGGCAGTTGGTCAAATTGTCTGTTACGAAGAGGCCAACAGCATTGTGAAGGTGCATTGCTTACCTTATTGTCCTTGAAAGGCGTCCGCTGCGCTGGCTTCTTGGAAAACACCGGGGCACTGGCCTCGCTACTCTTCAGATCGTTGACACTTCTGGTGTACTGCCGCCTCAGAGCTACGAGTTCTTCCAAATACTCCAAACAGTTCTGATTCTGAGAGTAAAGCCAGATCTGGTCTTCCTGTCGCTGGTAGTAGTACAAGGCCGTGGTTGATTCTATGGTCACTGAACTCTTACTCCTCTTCAGGGTTGAACCTGCGTTTGGCGTTTGAGTCCTTTGTCCCACTACGAGCATTGAGGTGCTGCGAACCAGCCTGACTGTGCAGGCGTTGTGGTAGTCCTGCTCGGAGAAGCCCCCCTCTCGAGCTTTGTGTCCATGGTGGTTCGGACGAAACACATGGTTTATTTTCTTAAACATTCCTCTAAGAGAGGACTCGCATACGTTGGAACTGAGTCTCACAATCCCTTGCTCCAATTACGGATTTATCCATTATTCCCAAAGTTTAGTACAGGCTTTAAAAAAAAAAAATCTTTGAAAACGCAGAAGATGATCGTCACTGTACAAGGTTCAGAACCCATGAAGTGGTCTCTATAGTGGTACAAAACATCTCACCTATTCCCAGAATGGCTGTGTGTGCACAGTGCACCATAGCAACATGTCTGTAACCCTATCCACTCTGTTGTCATTACTATTGAAGAGTAGTGCGTGTCAGATAGCCTTACTGGCTGCTTGAACAGAGGCTTTCACATCGAAATCGTCCTCTGCTTATTGTTTATGGACTCTTATGATGTCTTTATGATGCATTAATATGATATCACAACCCAGAAACACTTGGTAACAATTCTTCACCTTCATTTGCTGAGTACATATGACAAAAGGTTGTTGCAATGACAATTATGCATTTGAAGTATATAGTTAGTTTAATAGGACGAGGTGGGATCCCACGTCGCCTGGTATCTGTCTTGGTTTCCCTGCCTCGTTAATAATAAAACATGTCTCTTGTTTCGTGCATGCCTGTTGCTCGATAAGTCTGCCAATACTGTAGCAAACGAAGTCGGGAAAAGTCTTAATTGAAGGACAATAAAAGATAGAGGAGACAATGTAAAATCCTCACATGCAGTAATCCCAGTCTGTAATCCCAGACATTACATGTAGGGCCAATTGAAATTGTCTGTCACTTTCATCATACATCACCATACATACACATACTATGTATTCTGAAAATACAAAAATGTCAAGGCCAACAAACATGAATAACTCCTCAAATATCGACAACAAAATTGGGCAGTAAAATGTGCATTTTGTCCCCTCCAAAATGTACTGTTAATTATAGATGACAAAACCAATGAATTATGGTTACAGTACATTAACACCATAAATGACATCAAGTGACACATCTGTAATAATCTATACACAGGCATAAACTAAATAAACCAATTATTCTGCCAAACATTCGGCTGTATCATAACTGGAGTGCTGCTTCCAAGATCAACACATTGATGAACTTTAAAGGCCTTTCAGAACTTGAAAAGCAATTTCTATTTACTGTGATAATGTGCTTTTCTACACAACTTTCTTTTCTGTTGCCAAACCACAGCTGCTTCTTTTTCTACAGAAACAAAACTGGTCAAGTTTCTATCGAAAGTCTACTCTATATTTCCTAATAATTAACTGTTGGGACTACACAACAAACTTGTCACGACAGAAAACAAAACAATTGCTTTAACCTTAGCCATGTGTCCTATGAAAAAAAATGTTTTGTCAACTGGAATTATTTAAATATTAAATAACCTACAAGGTCTTTGCTATTCTAAAATTATATATTTTGATTCAGATGTAACATTTCATTTGCATTAACTAAAAAACAAGAATTAGACCTTCTCACTTCCTCTCAGCGTGGCATAAAACAGATCACTCACACCTGAATTTACTCTCCTGGTGGCTTTAAGAACGACCTTCCTTTTCTGAGTGGAAGACTGAAAGTTGACTTTGCAAACTTCGAGAGATCTAAGGTAAGAGCTTATTGACTAAAGAAAATATGTAGATGTCTAACGGTGGTTAAAATCACAAGCTGTCTTGGATTGTTTTGGAACACCTATATGCTGTGCATGTATGGGTGTGTTTGGGTAAGTATGCATGCACACATACATGAATGTATTGCATGCTGTTAAATATGTACAGTATACTGTATAGTCATACTACTATACTAATGTGTATTATACAGTATGTATTTCAAATGGCCGTGAATAAGGACCAGTTTGTTTCAATAGCATAACATACATTTTGAAACCAGGTAAAAGTCTAATTGAGATTCAAATCTGTAATCTGGAGGGCAATTTAAAATACCCACACACAATTTATACACAAGTCAACCATTCAATCACAGCACCACAGCAAATTATAGAACATAAACATGTACATTGTTCAAGACTCAAATCAACTCAATCAAGCAAGCAGAGCCATGTAAAGAGAGAGTTGTGTCATCTATGTTCACTCCAATGGACTATTTTCACAGCAACGAAGCCTCAAAATAGTTCCTGGAAGTTTCAAGAAATTGATGTAGATGCTTTGTGAGAGTATGATGTTGTAGAGATGCTATGTGAGAGTATGCTATGGTTGTTGTGGTAGTAGAGATGCTTTGTGAGAGTATGCTATGGTTGTGGTAGTAGAGATGCTTTGTGAGAGTATGATGTTGTAGAGATGCTATGTGAGAGTATGCTATTGTTGTTGTAGAGATGCTTTGTGAGAGTATGCAATTGTTGTTGTAGAGATGCTTTGTAAGAGTATGCAATTGTTGTTGTAGAGATGCTTTGTGAGAGTATGATGTTGTTGTATAGATGCTTTGTGAGAGTATGCAATTGTTGTTGTAGAGATGCTTTGTGAGAGTATGCTATTGTTGTTGTAGAGATGCTTTGTGAGAGTATGCTATTGTTGTTGTAGAGATGCTTTGTGAGAGTATGCTAGTATTATTGTTGTTGTTGTCATAGAAATGCTATGTGAGAGTATGCTATTATTGTTGTTGTGGTTGTTGTTGTCATAGAGATGCTGTGTGAGAGTAGACTGTGGAGCATGAGCTACGATGGACTGGAGGAGAGACACCCCCAGAGCAGCAACAGGACAGGGATACAGAAAGCCTCCGGCTCTGCAGAGCAGACGGGCAGCAAGGACAGTCCTCAGCTGCGAGGTGTGACCAAAAGCAGGCCTTCTGTCACAGGTGACCGGAGGGAGTCACACATTTCCCCCCTGCTCACTGCGGATCTCCACCAATGTCCTGATAGGCAAGTCTGGCCGCTCGGCAGCCATCTTGCTAACGTCTCTGCAGTTTATTTGGAAGACCATATCTAAATGAATGGGGAAGAGAGCCAAAACTGCACTTTCGGTGGTCCGCAGGACATAACTGCATATATATCACCAGTCAAATCTGTTAGAAACAGTGCTTAAAACCTTTTTTGCCCAAAAATAAGATTTAAAAAGGTATAGTCAGTTATTGTAAGCTAATACACGTTTTGTCAAATAGCCTACACCAAATATCTCCTCGCATTCTGCTAGTTAACCGTTCTCCGTGCGACATGCTGAAAATAAATATCTGGTAATTGTACATAGCCCTGGATTTATAAATGGGAATACAAGGTGGTGCATACGCGCACACAATACAAATGCAATATGCTTCAATGTGTGGGGCGGGGCTTCTGCGGGAGCATGTTTTGATTTGAGCTTGAAGTTAGCAAGCGTTCTCGAGAATGACTGACCCTGCCTTTAATAAACATTTTGTCCACACAACTGTCGGCTTGGCTCAGTGCAGCCAAAGTTGGCTAACAGGCTAAGGTTTGGCCGTTATAAGGAAGACAATTTTGGCTCTTCTCCTCCAACCACCATGTTTGCCCCGTAGAGATTAAATTCTGAATTCTCGAAGCGGCCTGTCTCTTCTATAACGTCTCTTGTCTCTACAGAGCCCAGTCAGCTACGGAAACCTCCCCGAAGATGGAGATCCCTTGCCACGCTCCTTCGGGTGGCGATGTCCCCTTCCTGGTTCCATCCTTCTGTCAGAGCATCTGTGAGAACTACAGCGACCTCCATATAGGGGGTGACCAGGTGCTGCCCATCTCCGGCACAGACGGCGAGGTCCTGCTCCTCTGCCACGACAGCCAGGGCATTGCCGGCCCTTTCCTCCAGTCCTGTGACGTCCCCTCAGCGGCGGATGAATCCCTGCTGGGGCAGACCTCGCAGGGCGCCCCTCTCAGCACCCTGAGAGGGGCGTCGACCCGCCTGAGGCTGGGGAGCGGTGCACGGGACCGCAGCATGCTGTTCCAGGGGTGCGAGGGGCCCTTCTCCAACTCACTGCTCAATCGCTACCTGGAGCACAAGCTCCTTGACCTGTACCAGCAGTACATGCTGGAGCACATAGCCCGGGATGGGATCCACAGCTCGGGCCCCACCTGTCCTCTGTTGGCCTCCGAGCTGGTGCTGACCAGCCTGGACCAGATCACCCTTCAGCTGAGCCGGGAAGGGAACATGCAGGCCGGCCTCGCCAAGGACATGGTCCTGAGCTGCTTGCTGCGTGTGGCCAGCAACATGCAGTCCACGGAGATCAGCACACCGCTGCTGCAGATCTCCAGCGAGGCCCCTGCCACCCCCGCCACAGGTGTCGGCGGACAGGAGAGCAAGGGTCAAGCGCTTCTCAACTTGCGTGAATTCCCTGTCAAAGAGATTCTGTGATCTCACCTACCTGCTGTCAATCAGTGAATGAACGAACGAACAGTATAAATGAATGAAGAGGTGAATGAATAACAAATATATGAGAAAGCAATGATCATAGCAGCTGGCTAATAAAAACTAGGCTAGGCTACAACCTTCACACAGGCTACAGCAGGGCTATTTAGCTCCGGTTCTGGAGGGCCGCACCCTGCATGTTTTAGGTCTCTCCCTGCTCCAACACACAGCCTGATTCAAGGTTGTTAGAAGCCTTATAACTACCCTTTCATTTGAATCAGGTGTGTTGGAGCAGGGAGAGATCTAAAACATGCAGGGTGCAGCCCTCCAGGACCGGAGTTGAATAGCCCTGGGCTACATCGATACAACGCAAGTGCAGAGATGAAGGTCACCAGGTCAATTACTGCAGTTCATTTCATAGTCACTAGGGGGGAGCATTATCACGGAAGCTTTAAGCTTCCCCCTGTGTATTTTGCCTGTTACACAAAATAAATATGACACACTCCTTTTTCTGTTTTAATTTCTTCCTTCTTCATCTCCCTCTCCTCTGTGTCTCAGCGTACTTCACACCCACTCACTTACTCTGACACCTCCATCTTGAATCCATCCAGTCAATGGCGCTTAACGCCACGGCCGTGCGAGCCCTAATCTATGATGTCATCACGTCTAGGTCATAAATCTGTAGCGCAGAGGCTGCCAGACATGAGCGATATCAAATGTTGCTCTCTCCTTCACAGCAGAAGTTAAACTCCCTGTCACACGTGTATGGTAAACAAAAGGGTCGGGGAGAAAATGTAGCTGAACTGCGTGAGCCAAAAAGTGACATGTTTCTCCATCACATTTCCCTACCGCAAAGCGGCTTCATTCTGGCTATAGCCCAGCCTTCTGAGTCGGTGTTTGATTAGCCTTCTTGTTTCCTGTTCAAACAGAGTGCCACTGCCTGGAGGAAACTGTGTTTATAGAGCTGAACCTCATAGTTGGAGCCCTATGAAGTCTCAAGGCCATCGAGACATATGTTTGGTGTTTTTTCTTCTATCTGGATTGAACATTCCAGGTACATGCTAAAGGAGTCGGGACTCTGACAGACCCAAACAAAAACACACTCGCACATAAATATGATTCACCCACTGCCAGTGGGCCCAACAGCGTGAGCGTATTCAAACAAACTGATTTCCACAGACCTTGGGGAAAATGAGAAACAGACTTAAGATTTCTGAAGAAATTGCAGCACTGCAGAAAGGGTTGAAGGTAAAACTATGACGTGCTGCTTCACACCAGTTTAGATTATTCACGAAACAGGCCTCAGAGCCTCACGCTAACCTTCAGCTAGGAATATCGGATTGTTGTCGGTCCACGTCGAGCAGTGTATTTATTCACCTTATCACATTAACAGACTGAGGTGACGCAGTCTCTAAATCATAACAATGTATGAACACCATGACACTTTTTATTTAATGTCCTTATATTTCTTTAATTGGTGCCGTTTTCTTGGGTGACACAAAACCAGACTGTACGCGCGCAGAGGTTTAAGACGATGCCGCTAGAGTGGAGAGACAACGCGATGCGAGACAAAAGATAAGATAAAAAAAACAGCCTCAATCTCTGAGAAACGGTTAAACTATCAGGCAGGAAAGGAATTGCGTGTTGGAATGTCTTTCAGGGGTTCATAAAGTAATTTTCCCATCACAAAGAGCATTTAATGTCAGGGACGGTTTGTTCATTAGGGCGATTGGGCGACGCACTGCTAAAGGGAGAAAGAGAGAGGAGGGAATTTTCCAAC